>JBAGKK010522495.1:2717-13115 GCA_037177015.1 Euceroptres primus
ACTAAGTAATTAATTAAGTAATTAATTTCTTCTATCTTAATTAATTACTAAGTAATTAATTAAGTAATTAATTTCTTCTATCCTAATTAATTACTAAGTAATTAATTAAGTAATTAATTTCTTCTATCTTAATTAATTACTAAGTAATTAATTAAGTAATTAATTTCTTTTTCTTTCGAATTTCTCTAAAAAATTGTTTCTTTAATTTTTTTCTTCTATCTTTGATTTTTAGTTAATTAAACTAATTTTCTAAAATTAGAGAAAGAAGTGTAATATTTAAATAATTATTAATTAAGTAAAAATTAATTTATTAAGAGTAAAAAGTAAATTCTTTTATTGAGTCATATTTTATATTTTACATTTAATAATTGATAACTTACTCAATGCAGAATCGAAGCTTTGAAATTTGATTGGTTGAGCATAATTAATCATTGATGAAAGCCAGGGATGACACGCCATTGTACTTCCTGTATGTGCAGGTGCAGCTTCAGCACCTTCAGGTGGAGCTTCTCCTGGAGCTGCAGCTGCTGCAGCTTCCTTTAAAAAAATATTTTCTTACCACGGGTAATTAATTAATTAATCAATATTCTTCATGAAAAAATTCGTTTCTATATTATAGATTATTTCAGTAATTAATAATTAATTATTAATTAATTAATTAATTAATTAAAATAATTAATTATTTATTTCAGTAAATAATAATGATTTTAAATCAAATAATTATTAAGTTTCAAAAATAATATTAATAGTAGTAATACACAATTATACAAAATTATTATTTTTAAGTTATTATATAATAAAAATAATAAATAATTAATACTGGTGGTGCTTCCTGTGGTGGAGGTGCAGGTGCATTTGGATCTTCAACAACTTCATCCTTGGCTTCAAATTGTCCTGATCTGAAAAGTTCTAATTCCACTTTTTCCACTTCTGGTTTTAATCTTTTATTTTTAATGAGAATTTTTCGCTTTAAGGCACTCGGTGGAGGCAGAGGTTGACCTGGTTCCAACTTTTAAAAAAAAATTTAAATATAATCTTAAGTTAAATGAAATAATTAATTAATTACTTCCTTAATTATTTATTTAATTAATTCTGTAATATAAAATAAAATAATACGTAGATAATTAAATTTATTAGTTAATTATTTAATAAATTAATAAATTAGTTAATTAATAAATTAGTTAATCAATAAATTAACTATTTATTTAATCAATTAACTATATAAGTAATTAACTATTTATTAAATTATTCAATTTAATAATCAGTTCTTTAGTAAGAAAACAAAATTTTATTTCAATAATTAAATTCATCAGTTATTTATATAATGAATTAATAAATTAGTTACTGAACTAATCAGTTAATTGATCAATTAACTGTGAAATAAATAAGTTAATGAACTAATCAGTTAATTAATTAACTGTTTAATTAATTATTTAATTAATTAAACAGTTAATTAATCAATTGCCTATTTAATTATTTATTTAATCGATTAATCAGTTAATTATTCAATTGACTATTTAATTATTTATTTAAAATATCAATTGACTATTTAATTATTTATTTAATTAATTAATTGATTATTAAATTATTTATTTACTTAAGCAATTGACTATTTAATTATTTATTTAATTAATCAATTGACTGTTTAATTATTTATTTAATTAATCAATTGACTATTTAATTATTTATTTAATTAATAAATTGACTATTAAATTATTTATTTAATTAATCAATTAACTGTTTAATTACTTATTTAATTAATCAGTTGACTATTTAATTATTTATTTAATTAATCAATTGACCATTTGAGTATTTATTTAATTAATCTATTGACCATTTAATTATTTATGTAATTAATCAATTGGCCATTTAATTAGTTATTTAAATAATGAATCAGTTAATTAGTCAATTGACTATTTAATTAAATAATTAATCAGGTACCTACAGGATAATCTTTGAGAGGTTCCTTCAGCAACAAATCCCCCAAAATTTCGTCACAGTATTTTGCAAGTTTATATTGATTTGTCAAGCAGCAGTGATTTTCGAAACTCAAAATAACTGGGTAATCAGATGTGACAAAAGCAGTGTCTCTTAAAGCATAGATTACATCTTTAAAAAGAATATCAGTACACATTGCTTTTCCATGAGTTATAATTGGCTCATCATCTGGTGTTTTGCCATCCCAACAATCCAATTCGACACACCTAACAATTATTTATTAATTAATTTTTAATTTAATTACTTATTATGACATTTTTATTTTATTATTTCAATTAATTTGAATTTTATTCTTCCTTTTTTAACCAAAATTTACTATATATATGCCATTTGCAATTGCAGGTTCAATTACCGACATCTGGAGCCTGGAATGGTTCAGATCCAGGCTGAATGAGTTCGTGTCCGTGCTAAAAATTTTCTGCAATACTTCTGTAAAATAATGGTTGGAAATGTAATTCAAAGAATTTGTGGTAAGTTACCAACTATTACTCTGTCGGTCTGGTAGAAGATACCGACATTTTTTAGCATGGGCACAAACCCATTTAGCATAGACATGAACCCATTTATCACAGAAACGAACCCGCTTAGCATGGACATGAAACTATTTAGCACAGACGTGAACTTTTTATCACAGACACGAACCTAGTTAGCACAGACACGAACCCATTTAGCACAGACACAAACCTATTTAGCACAGGCACGAACCTTTTTAGCACAGACGCGAACCCATTTACCACAGACACGAACCCATTTAGCAAAAACACGAACCCATTAAGCACAGACACGAACCCATTTAGCAAAAACACAAACCCATTTAACACAGACACGAACCCATTTAGAAAAAAACACGAACCCATTTAGAAAAAACACGAACCCATTTAGCAGAGACACGAACCCATTTAGTAAAAACACGAACCCACTTAGTAAAAACACGAACCCATTTAGCAAAGACACGAACCCATTTAGCACGGAACAGTAACATGGAAGACTCTAGATGTCGGTAACTAAATCTACAATTTTTTTTATCAATAATAAAATTCTGAAAAATAGTACCTGCACCCAGCAAGAAGAACTTGTCTGTACATTTCGACTGTACTTTTTGCACCGATCTGTTTGCCACTGAGATAAGTATTGTGACTCGAATTAATGTAATAATGACACAAGGGTTGGTCCATGTCCATCCACTCGTCCAATTTTTCCAAAAACACTGGGGCATTTTCGTCTGACATTAGATAATTAATGAAACCATCTTTGCTGATTTTCTCTGAAACATTTTTTTTTCAAATATGCTAAAAATATTTTAAAAATATTTTCTTGTTAAATTTTGGAAATTTTTCTTTTTTCCTTTATTATTTAACAATCTGAGTAAATTATATTAACTTAATTTCGCCAACTAAATTAATATAATAATTTTAAATTAACAATACAATTTTTTTAAAATTAAATAATTAATATTGTAGAAAAAAATTGTTACTTGCTGCTTTTGTTTTTTCGTCTATCTCGTAATCGTTGATTATTTCTGTACATCTTTTTTCGTCGTACATGGGATATAAAATTTCATTGAGTCTTGGATCCCGTTGTTTTTCATTCATAAAAGTCACTAGTTGCTGTAAAGTAATAGAATCTGCCTGTCCTTTTGTTCTAAAAACAATCAAAAAAAAAATTTCAAAAATTATTGCGATTTAAATTTTAAAGAATCCAATTTTAAGTTTTGAATTTACATTTTAAAATATCAAATTTTAAGTTTTGAATTTACATTTTAAAGTATCAAATTTTAAGTTATAAATTTAAATTTTAAAATATCAAATTTTAAGTTTTTATTTAAATTTTAAAGTATCACATTTTAAGCTTTAAATTTAAATATTAAAGTATCAAATTTTAAAGTATCAAATTTTATGTTTTGAATTTAAATTTTAAAGTATCAAATTTAAAGTTTTAAATTTAAATTTTAAAGTATCAAATTTTAAGTTTTAAATTTAAATGAGTATCAAATTTTAAGTTTTGAATTTAAATTAAAAAAATGTTTTTAAAGTAGACAACTTGAATTGAATTAAATTAGGAATTTATTTCTAAAATGAAAATTAAATAAATAAGATCAACACAAAACCAAAAACAAATTTAAAAATTCTTTAGGGTGAAAAATTTTATTAAAATAAAAAAATCTTTTGCACTGAAAATTTAATTTAAATCAAAAGTATACTGACCAAGTATAAGTGATTTTAAGTTTTAAATTTAAACTTTAAAAATTCTTTAAAGTAGATCATTTAAATTGAATTAAATTAGGAATTTATTTCTAAAATCAAAATTGAAGTTAAATAAATAAGATCAGAATAAAAACAAAAACCAATTTAAAAATCCTTTAGGGGGAAAAATTTTATTAAAATAAAAAAAATCTTTTGGACTGAAAATTTAATTTAAATCAAAAGTATACTAAGTATAAGTGATTTTAAGTTTTAAATTTAAACTTTAAAAATTCTTTAAAGTAGACAACTTGAATTGAATTAAATTAGGAATTTATTTCTAAAATGAAAATTGAAGTTAAATAAATAAGATCAGAACAAAAGCAAAAACAAATTTAAAAATTCTTTAGGGTGAAAAATTAAATTAAAATAAAAAAAATCTTTTGGCCTGAAAATTAAATTAAATCAAAAGTATACTGACTAAGTACAAGTGATTTTAAAAATTCAAACTTTAAAAATTCTTTAAAGTAGACAACTTGAATTGAATTAAATTAGGAATTTATTTCTAAAATGACAACTGAAGTTAAATAAATAAGTTCAGAACAAAAACAAAAACAAATTTAAAAATTCTTTAGGGTGAAAAATTAAATTAAAATAAAAAAAATCTTTCGGCCTGAAAATTGAATTTAAATCAAAAGTATACTGACTAAGCATAAGTGATTTTAAGTTTTAAATTTAAACTTTAAAAATTCTTTAAAATAGATAATTTGAATTGAATTAAATTAGGAATTTATTTCTAAAATGAAAATTGAAGTTAAATAAATAAGATCAAAACCTAACTTCCAAAAAAAAATTTTGAAACTTTTTAGGGTGAAAAATTTAATTAATATAAAAAAGAATCTTTCGGCCTGAAAATTGAATTTAAATAAAAAATATACTGATTAACAATAAATATATCTTACATCGATTGAAAAAGTTCCTCTATATCATTACGAGGGCAAACTTTAAAATAAAGTGACTTAAATTTTTCAAAAATGAAGGCTTCCTTTTCGATTTTGTCGCTCTGCAAACAAAAAAATTAATTACTTTTTTATTTTATCCACATTTTATTAATTTTTAAAATAGGCTTTTTTAAATTTTTTCTTACTTTTCCATTTGGTAGGCCCAATTCTTGCAAACCTTGATAAATCAATTTTTCGGTTTTACCGGAGGCAAAAGTTTTTGTTATTACTTTCACTGGTACTTTTCCCTTTGCATCGACTTGGAAACTCAACTTCATCCAACTAAAATTATAAAAAATTAATTTCAAATAACATTTAAAAAATTTTTTTAACAATCAATCAAATATGCATGAAAAAATAAATAATATTAAAAATTCTGACAAATAAAGAGCTAAATATTTTAAGAAATTGAAATATTAAATTTTGTTAATGAAATTTTTTTAATTAATAATAATTTTTAGGCTGACTTACTGTTTCATTAATTGTGTTGTGGGGCAAACATTACTGGCTTTTGTATTATGTGTAACTTTTCGTAATCCAGCTTGCCAATCCTAAAAAAATTTAATTAATAATTGCTTTGATTAATAAAATAATTTAAATTTAATTTACATTAAAATTTAAAATTCTAAACATTGCAACATCTTTAAATTAAATTAAAATTAAACATTTAAAAAAATAATTTTTAAAATATTTTAAATATTATTTTTTAAATATTTAAAAGTGATTAATAAATATTTATATTGTGAAAAAATGAGTTCAAAATAAAATAATAATTAATAATACACCTTCGCAGTTTGTGCATCAGGACAAACCACGTGATTATAAATAATATTTGTATAATCAACTCCAGAGCAAATTGTGAGACTTTTTTCATCCAACTGTTCCTGAGTTCCATGTTTGCTTAATTTATTTAATAATTTAGGATCCTAAAATTATAGTAAATTTAATTATTTTTAAAATTCTATTTTACCTAAAATATAGCGTTTCGCATTAAAAATAAGGAATAAAATTAATTAAATTGCAATATGAAAAATTAGGAGTAATTTAATTAATTAACACCTTAATAGGATTCAATAATTACACAATATAATAAATAAATTAATAAAATTCACCTTTGGTACTCCACCGTATCGTATATCACAAACTTGAGCCAATTCAATCACATCGCCGTCCTAAAATATATTATTCATTACCATTAATAATTAATTGCTTTTCTTATTAAAATGTATAATTAATATACAAAAATTAACATCGATAAGTTTCAGATGAAAATCAAATTAGCATTTAAATAAATTGATTAAATAAAATAAATTGATACTCAAATAATTTAAGGTTGTAAATAATAAGTCTCGAAGTATAAAATGAAATTATTAAACATTTATTTTGTTAAATAAATTAATAAAAAAAGATTTATCAGGAAAATGAAACTACTTTCTTTAAATTTAATATAAAAATATCTATGTTTAATTTAATGAAAATATTTAAACAAAATCTAATTTGAAAATAGTTTAAAATAATTAATACCTTTCCTTCGCTTTTCCAATAAATAAAAAAGCCATATTCGTCGACTTTAAACATGCAATCAGCCTCAAAATCTGTGCTATCTTTGTCCTCGAACCATCTGTCGAAAACACACCCATTTCTCATAAATTCAGGAGTTTCGATTTGCCAATTATATTCAAATTTTTTCGTCATTTTGACTAATTCTTAATTTTTAATCATTTATTATAAACAATTATTTATTATTTATTAAATCGAACCATCCGACCATTTCTGGTCCGATGGTTAAACTGATTCAATATTTGCTTCGTTCTGCCTTTCAATCTTTCCAGTTGATTCAATTAAATCAATCCTATTTGAGGGATTAAGATGCACTTCAATGACCTTGAACCTATTCACAAAGTGGATTTTTTTATATGACCTTAACTCTCGTGACCTTGGAATATTTTTACCTTAATTAATCACGAAAGTACAATTTTTTACAGGAAACAGAAACAAAAAACTTTTTGTAAATAATTTTTTTTAAAGCTAAACTTCTCTTAAAAATAATTTATTGTCAGGGTCGGTTAAACTTATTTTAATTTTTTCCTAATAATAATTTTTTTTAAAGCTAAACTACTCTTAAAAATAATTTATTGTCAGGGTCATTTAAAAGTATTTTAATTTCAAAATTCAATTTTATTCTAAAATGTTATTTACAATAATTACAGTAATTAAAGTTTTATTTGTGCTTGGATTACAGACTTTGTACGATGAGTTTTTACAGGATTCAAGTTATTAATATTTACAAAACAATTTTACTATTTTTTAGAATAGTTCAAATAGAAAACGATTTAAATTTACAAGAAACAATTAAAATAAAAAATAATTAACACTGTTTGTTGCAGAAACAATTTGAATAAAAAATAATTTATATTAGTAAAAATAATAATAATATTTAATATTAATAATATTATAATAATATTATATTATTTTAATATTTTTATTATTATTTGTTGCAGAAACAATTTGAATAAAAAATAATTGATATTATTTGTTGCAGAAACAATTTGAATTAAAAATTATTGATATAATTTGTTGCAAAAACAATTTGAATAAAAAATAATTGATATTATTTGTTGCAGAAACAATTTGAATAAAAAATAATTCATATTATTTGTTGCAGAAACAATTTAAATAAAAAATAATTAATATTATTTGTTACAGAAACAATTTAAATAAAAAATAATTAATATTATGTGTTGCTTTAAAAATGCTTTGAATCCTGACCCCTAAATAAAAATTTCACATTTTGATTGAAAGTTCAAATTTTCTTCATTTTTTTTTCTTAATCACTTTTTTCTTTTTGAAAGAAACGTTGAACAAATGGCATTTTGTAAATCCTTATCGAAGCAATTGACCCTGCACAAGCTCCAACCCAATAAACAATCACATGGTCCATAACTGTCGTCCCAAGACATCCATATTTTAACGAAGTTGCTAATGCTGGATTAAAATAGCCTCCAGAATAATTTGCAGCTGTAAAAAATAATTTTTCGATAGATTTATAATTTGATTTATAAAAATAAAAAATATTAATACACATTAATCTGAAAAAAAATACTGCTCTTAATGTTTAAGGAGAAAAAAGAAACTCTTGGAGTTTGAATTTCCCGCTAGAGTTCTGACGTCTTTGAGGCGGGAAATTTAAATTGGAAGATTAGATTTTTTGCTTTAAAATCTAGGAAGAGAAGTTTTTAATAGAAAAAATATATAGGAGTATATAGGAAATATATAGCTTCGAATATATAGGAATATATAGGAATAATATAGCTTCGAATATATAGGAATATATAGGAAATATATAGCTTCGAATATATAGGAATATATAGTAAATATATAGCTTCGAATATATAGGAATTTATAGGAAATATATAGCTTCGAATATAAAGGAATATATAGAAAATATTTTTAGCTTCGAAGAGGAGAAAAAAATAATACTGACCTGCGACAACTAACGAGGTTCCAACGAAGGAATCGATAATTGTACTAAACCTTGGATTAAGGTCGCCAAGAATACGGGAAACGACTCTACAAATACAGGTCGCTACTCCTTCGATTATTGCTCCATAAAAAACTGGAACCTAAATTATTTTTTTAATTTTATAAATATTATAAATTTAATTATTCATTAAAATAATCAAGTTGTATTTTGGAAAATTTTATTTATTTTATTTTATTTATTTCGCATAAGTCCCTAGGGCTATATAGCCCCAGGGCTAAAAATTTGAAGGTCCAACTTATCTTTGGAAATTAAGGATATAATAAATAAAATAATAAATACATACAAAAATAATACAAAATTAAAATATTAAAAGTAAATATTTTATTCCCTATTGTGAATTCTTATAAAAAAGGATAAGAATTTAACAAAAGCGAGTAGTGGAGCACATCCCACCGCTGTCACCAAAATTGTTACGTCACGGAATGGCAAAGCCTTGACGTACAAATTTTGGTGACAGCGGTGGGATGAATTAAAAATATAATAAAATATTTAAAAATTAAGAAACAGGAGGAATTTGAACTTGTATAAATAATTAAGTTTAGAGTAAAGTTATTTTTAAGAAACTTTTAATTTTAATTAATAAATATTTTTTAATAAATAAATTACCTGAAGATCAGTGGTGCAATCAGAAAATGCTCGACCTTTGTGTGTTGGAACAATTTCCAGAGCCCATAATAATTGATTAAATCTAAAAACAACGAGGCCCCCCATTAATTGGGCCCAAATTAATAAAAAGGCCACACGTAAACTTTTTTTCCCCTCGATTACGTCTTCTAAATGAGTATAAGGACAAGCTGTGGCATCTTCCCACACATAACACCACCAAATTGTCATGAAGAATAAATAAATTGCATACATCGATATTCCCCAATTATCAGCAACTGAAAATTTATTTTAAAAATTTATATTTCCTTTTTTGAAATTGGTTAACTAAAAATAATGGATAAATACAATTATGTGAAATGGCCACGCTGGAGCTTACCAAAAAGTATGCTACCGTCATAAGAATAGCATTGGCGTGTAAGACGGGTTGCATACTTTCCAGTAAGCCCCAGCATGGACACCCTGTATATTTAATATATTTTATTTATTATACGAAATGATAAAAAAAATATAAACCATATAAAAATATATATATCATATAAATATCAAATCATATAAGTATATATCATATAAAAATAAAAACAAAAAAGAAAAAAAGTAAAAAGAAAATTTAAAAAAATAATAAAATTCTAAAATAATATAGAAAAATAACAACGAATAAAGACACTATTTTTATTAAAATTAACTTACTGATAATTAATTCGAAGCATCCTCCACAAAGTTCTGCAGTAGCGATGGCTTCCAAAAATAAGGATTTTATTAAAGGCTGTTTCACATAAAATGAAACATATTTTCTAAGCCAATATGCAATTAAACTTGTTAAAATAATATAAAATGTCGAAACTCCTAAAGCTATTGGTGTTGCTGCCATTTTTGCCTTTTATAATAATTTCACTATTTCTTTCTGTAAATAAAAAATATTTACATTCTAATTAAAAATAGATTCAGAAATAAAATTGGAAAATGACAATTTGTAAACGAAATAAAAGTTAGGATTTAAAGAAAAAATTAGATAAATTGAAAAAAAAATTATTTCTATTTAACAACAGCTTCAAAAAAATATATATATAAT
>JBAGKK010522506.1:0-13114 GCA_037177015.1 Euceroptres primus
ATATATACTCATATTCATACTCAAATTGTATGCTCAAAATTTGACGAAAATGATTTTTAAATAATATTTAAATACGTTTCCTCTAAATTGAAAATTGTATAATGAAGTGTATTAAAAATTCTATATACAGACATATACCTATAGTATTTTTTTGTATTCACTTAATATATATTTTAGTGTTTTCTTTGACTATCTTTTAACATTGTTAATGCAACGTTTCACACGCGCTTCAGCGCGCGTATAGAATTGCTAGTTAATTTATAATTCACAAATGCTTACAATATAAAATGTTTTGAATTACTGACCTTTCCCATAGTTCATTGTCTACTTCAGAAGCATTAATCGATTCTACAACCGCGACAACATCTTGGTTATAGTCTTGAATTGCACACGTGGCTGTATGGAAAGCTGCAATGGCTTTTGCGGCTGTATCTCCACAATATTTCTCTAATTCTACAAGATTCTGCGGCATCAGTTCTGATGGGACATCCTTCTGTGGTGGTTCTGGCTTTTCAGAAACTAATTTTCAAAACAGACAAATACAAACAACTTCTAATAAATTGTTTAAAATATTGAAATCTTCTGTGTTTATGGAATTCTGTTTTAAATATAATTCTTACGAATTCTCATTCTAAAGACATTTAGTTTAAATATTGATGATAAGATTCCTTCATATCTTCTTTTTGAAGAAATATATGAAAATCAATCACAACACAAAAGGGAACAAATATTATTCAATATACAAACCAACTTCAATTTCTTCTCCTTTGTCCTTGCTTAATCTAATTTCAGCATAATTTTCGTTCACGGGCTCTGGCTTCTGGTCAACTAGTGGTGCAAAAGCGGGTTTTGGAGCTACACAAAGCAAAGTTATTGGTTAGTTATTATTGTTAGTAATGTTAATTTTCATTGAAGTAGTGTTTTTCAAACTCAAAATTAACACAAAATTCGTATTAATGTTTGGTGTTATAAAATATTGAAACATTGATGATTCAATGATGCGTGAAGTATTTTGAGCTGGAGAGCGACAATATAGGAGGTAAGAAAAAAGGAAAATCAAGGAAAAAAGGAATATCTAGGAAAATTGGAAGATAGGATGAAGGTTCTCACGTGTATAATCTTCTGTTTTCGTGCAATCGAACTTCTTGATGATCTGACCTTTTGACTTTTCTGCTGGATCTCCGAAGATAATCTTGAGTAACCTGTAAAATAAGACACAGTTTTCAAATTTTTGGCCTTGGAAACAAAATGGGCCATGTTATTCAGATGGTGTGAAAGAATCTTACGACTGCTTAAGTTGCTCGAAGAAGTCACGAATGACATCGAAATAAGCAACATCCTCCTGGAAAATAATTTGAATAGTACGATCTACGCCAGGTAACCATCCTTCGAGTGTTGCTCTTAACTCTGGATCATTTCTTGCATACGCTAATAGTCCTAGAGTACCCAATGTTACTGCACCCACAGTTAACAGTACTTTTCCTTTTCCTGATCCTCCACTTCTCTCGCTTAAAGAAATTTGTTAAACAACGTGTGTAAATTCAGTTCATATCTAAATTAAACGTGCATTGATCCTACTTGGCACTAAATTTGTTAAACAATGTGTAAATTCTGTTCATAACAATATTAAACGTGCATTGATCCTACTTGGTACCTCCACACCTAAGTGAACTGAAAACTTGACGTGCGATTTTATAAAATGGATTTCGTCTCACTAACTAAAGTTTGTTAATGCATATTAATTCAATCCATGCATTGCAACTTAATTCATGCATCAAAGTTTAACGAACCACCAACGAACATTTATTCTAAATACCTTTTAGACGAATCGATTGAGTACCTATGTCCAGAAAATCTGGACATAAGTTTGTCATCCTTGCAAAGCCTAAAACAACAATTTCTTAAGTTTCTTTTACAATTTAAGTTTCTTTTGCTATTTGGTTTTAGCGATTTGTAGGGAATGTGCACTAGGTAAAAACTTTTGAATTAAATACCTGTATTAGATAAAACTAATGAATAATAATCTAATTTAAAAATGGAGCGTCTAAATTAAGTTATTCATCTTGCAATCTCTAAGTTGGTTTCAAGTTTTTAAATCGATAGATTTAAGAAGAATTTTTGAATTTTTACAGTTTTAGAAATAACTAAAGATTTATTAAATAATAGTTTGCCAAGAAGTTATTGTATATAGAAATAAATAGTGAGCTTTATACATTCAATATATTTTTAAATTTAAAATGTAAATTATGAATGCAATGAAATTATACGGACAAAAAGTGAATAATATAAATTTTTAAATTAAATTATTTAATGAATTTTTTACTGAAGGATTAGAAGCAAATATTTTGAGGAGGATTTTACTGACAGTTCTGTCTTAGTAGAGGTCAAGTGACTTACTTGATTACTGGTTCACACTTTATGCGAGCTCGAGTTTCATAGTACCTGGCCGTGAGGTAGAGTCTGGAGTATCCGTGTTTTTTTACCTGGAAGGCAGAACGACAAGCGTTAAACATGCTCTGGAATTATGTAAGCCGCTTATTTTAAGCCATTTTGTCACACGAGGTGCAACCTTGGTGATTGACAACAGGAATATTCACTGACAATTCACGAATCACTGGTCAAAACCA
Source organism: Euceroptres primus (assembly GCA_037177015.1). Classification (NCBI taxonomy): domain Eukaryota; kingdom Metazoa; phylum Arthropoda; class Insecta; order Hymenoptera; family Figitidae; genus Euceroptres; species Euceroptres primus. The sequence goes on from JBAGKK010522506.1 coordinate 2,628, forward strand.
ACTTAAAAAAATTCTTCAAACAAGTAGTGGCATTGTCAACAGAAATAAAACGTGATTGTATGTCAGGAGGGTACGAGAAATCAAGATAAAAATGAGCCGTCACACTGTCGGATGGAAACACGACGTGAAATAGGTTGGGATTGCGCAGTCCAAGTGTTGTTTAGTTTTTGATTTGGAATCACCACTAACGTAAAAGTCATTAAGGTACACGATAATTTGTGTAGGCTTACTTTATTTACTCGATTGATACCGTTGCACGGAAATTTTAATCCAATTCGGAACATTTTTCGGGTGGCCGGTCAGGCAATCAGGGGAAAAAGGGAACGACGGCACGAAACAGCTGGTCACCGGTGCAGTTCCACGAAAAGAAGAATGTTGCGTATTGTTAGTGCCGCTATTCGAGGTAAAAATCGTCTTGATTCAGGAAATCTCTAGTGTTGAAGGTGGTGTCTAGGTTAAGCGCTATTTAGCAGCCTCATTTCGACATATCATGCATGAAAATCCGTGATTCTGTTTCATACTTGTACTCCAAAAACTGGTGCTTTGAAGGTTAGGTTCAATGCTGCTCGGCAGCCATGTTGCCTCTTTGACAGAAGGAACGGTTTAACTTTGACACCGCGCGCTTTCGTTTGAATTTTATGACAAAATATCCTTTGTTTTTAATGTTTTAAAGCAATAAAAAAATAAAATAATTTAAAAGATGTGCAACATTAAGTTATTTCACGTTCTAAAAGTAATCTTTCAAAATAACGATGTTTTTTTTTAGGTGTCATGAGCAACCTAACCTAACTTTTGAAGATATATTTCCGTAGTTTTTTTAATATCAAATTGATCAAATTGTATTAATTATTTGCCACAGAAGCAAAATTGAATAATTCGTGGAATCAAACATTTTATTTTATTTGTAATTTTTTTCAAAAATAGGTTGTGATTTGGATTTATTTACGCTTTTGATTTGTTTTCGTCTACTTCTTAATATTGAGCAAAAGTCACAAGAGTTTCTTTTCTTTTTAACAAGTATTTTTTTATGTGTTTTGTTATTTAATTCTAAAATTTAGCTTTAGTTCACGACAGATTTCACAATAAAAAAGTCGTTTTGAGAATAGTTATTGCTAAATAGATTAAGTACTTTCCTAACCTATTAACTTTAAACCAAGCTTCATATTAAAATGAAAAAATTAACACATTTCATTGAAACGTTTTAATACATGGCTATTTGTTTTAATACATATTAAACGTTTTAATACGTTTTAATACATATTTATTTGTTTCAGCTGGCGTGGAACGCGTGATCGCACCAAATGTTACGAACCTTACATCCTGTAAATCGAGTTCGGTTGTTAACTCGATTTGTATTCGTGCTTCGAGCTTCAATGCTCCACAATTACGTGGCCCTGTAGATCTGAATGTTTGCACAAATAGAACACTGTTCAGGTATAGTAATACTTCTTTAAAAATTATTACTAAGTTATCAATATTTTTCCGTTAAACAAATACCAAAATGATTTTATATTTTCATTAGCAAAATGTACATTACTTCTACATAATTATCTTTCAGTGCCTCATTGTCGCAGAATATTTTGCTAGAGACCCAACAGCCAACAACAACTTCAAGGAGAACACTTACTAAATTTTCTATGAAAAAAGGAAAACGAAAATCTGTGAAATGCGTTCTGGACCGATTTTATCGACTTCATTGGTAAGAAAATATTCTCTTCCAATTAGAGCATGTGATATATATATATATATATTAGTACTTAATTATCATTTTTCTTTTGTTTTCAGGGGTATTTGGATTCGAACAAAGTGCGGAAGGCACAGTAATTTATGGCGAAAATCGCTCAATCGTAAAAAACGACTTGGTCGTCATGTTTTTTGCAATGCATCACAGTCTTGGCTGTTGGATAAAATGGTAACAAAGTTCTGGAGGCGTCCTAAGTATTACGTGGATGATCCATATGAACCTTACCATAATCGAGAGAACTTTCATTTGACAAGAAAGAAACCTTTACTTTAAGTACGTTATGTTTGATTTTAATAAAATTTGTAGATAAAAACAAGAAATAATATTGCGCTTTTTTGACAGAGAATGCTTAGATAAAAATCCACGTTTCTGATGAATCGAGCAGAAGTTTTCCTTTCCTTTTTGTTCATCGTGTTAATTCTTCATAATAAACTTCTCTTGATAATAATCTCTTGTAATTTAATTTACTTTATCAGAAGAAAACAAAATTTGTTTAATTTACAATAAATTTAGCCAACTTTCTTACATTTCAGATATTCTTTTAACTCAGTTGAGGACTTTGTTTCTAAAGAAGGACAAGAAAAACATTGAATAAACAAATAATTAGGTGCAATACATAAATTAAAAATGTATTTTTAACATTTTATTTTTAGTTCTACTTTCAGAAGAGCGTCACCAGAAGAAGAAAATAAGCTTTAAGAATTTCAATTATTGATTGTGTAGAATTGCATTGAATTGAATTTTTTATAATTGAATTGAATTTTTTTATTATCTTGATCTTATTTGAATTTTGTATTGCAGAAACAATTAAGAGAAAGAAAACACTAAGGAATGTCTGCAAATAATGGAATTGGAATCCAACTCTCAATTTTCTTAACTAAATTGGTCATTCTGCCTTAACTTTCATGTCGAAGACAGTGAGAGATTGATTTTATTATCGTCAATAACGACTGAAAAATTCATGGGGATACGAGATGGATTTCTCTTCAGACATTTTTCTCTTTAATAGCAAAAGTTTGTATAGCAACAATAGATTTTCAAAAAAATGTTCAAAATGTTCATGAAATCAAAAAATAGTTCATTGCCTTTAATTTAAAAATGAATATGAATATAGACTGGGGAAACTTTGTTATTACTGCAAATAAAGTAGAAGAGTTTGTCAGGAATCAGGGTCGATGACTGTGGTTACATAAATGCAAAGATAGATTAATACTCGTGACAATATTGGATACAGAATGACTAACAGCTACTATAAAATTAATCTCTCTAGCTAGTCTAACAATAGATAACAGTTTATTATCAAACCGATATTATTGCAACAAAAATAATCAGTCTTCATCCAAAGTGCTTTCCAGACAAAAATCCAGTCAATCCAGTTTGAAATTGGTGCCCCATCATCCCTATAATAGGAATCCCTCTTACGTTTCAAAATATCCAACAACCCTGAGGCATTTGAATTAAAAAATTTTTTTGACTGAAATTTCAGAAAAAGATCATCGACTTCGTTGAAAGAAAAATCAGACACCGGTGGGCCACAACGTGGGTTTCCCCTACTACTTCTTACGAAAGGCATGAGTGGCGTGATCGCTCAGTCGCTTCTCGTCCTTTATGGCGAACGTTTGAAATTTTAAGTTCTTGGTTTTATAGCCGGTTTTTTTTCCTGATTAGGTGCTTTGAAAATCATTTTATCAGCTACAATGCCGCTACGAACTAAACTCCGTCTTCTGAGTCGAACGTCTTGTCTAATCATCGGGAGACCTGCAGACAAAACGGGGAGAACTCGCTTTGCTGCTCACATTACTAGCAGAAATTTCTCTGTGAGTAGCACGCTCGATATGAGGTAAGTACGACGAAGCACCGGCGCGACATCGATCCTTGCTTACTATTACAAGCTTTACTATCATCTGCGCAGAGCCCTTGCCTGTTATCTGTGAATGAAGGAGTTTTGTGAATGTGGAAATTGTATGAATCTGCGTATTGTCCATGAAGGGTTGCCGGCAACCCTCTTCCTTTTGGAGCAAACATGCTGCAAATCATCATTTATTATTTTACTCCCAAATCATATAAATTATTTGGCTCCAATATCATGTATGTTATGTGGCTCCAATATCATGTATGTTATGTTACTCCAATATATCATGTATGTTATGTTACTCCAATATATCATGTATGTTATGTTACTCCAATATATCATGTATGTTATGTTACTCCAATATATCATGTATGTTATGTTGCTCCAAAAATTTATCATGAATAATAACGTATGCTACATAATTACATATTTGCTCCAAAATCATAAAAATGCAGAGGAACATAATAATCTGCAATCTCCAAGAGCTTTCACCATTTGTCAATAATAATCTTATTTTTGTCGCACAGCGATACGTTTGTCGCACAGCGATACGTGCTTTCTTTATTTGTCTGGCGATACGTGACTTTCGGAGCACTTGTATTATTTGCATATCAGATGCCATTTCTAAAGTAGAGACACTTTACGAGATTCATTGTCAATTACTGTATGACGTAAACAGTATCGTCTGGTAATTTATTTATTTTTATGATTCCATATCCATTCAAGGCTTTTGTATCAATTTTTCAGGAGAGTGGTCTGTGCATGTGTTACGTAAGAAATCAAAGGCGTAGTAGATTTGTTTTGGGAGCTGCCAGCCTTTTCTTTACCTTTTAAAGAGTCTAGAGAATCAGAAGAATCTCATTTCATTTATTTTTCCTAAGAATTTGAAAAATCTAAAATTAAATCTAATTGAAGATAATGAATCTCTTGCTGCAAAAGAAAAATTTTATTTGCACGTGAAATTGTGCTGATATTTGAAATGCAAATGGTTCAATTAAAATTCATATTTATTCAAATCATTCAATTCTTAAATTAGTATAAAATAAACGTGAGTGTAAATTTAAATGGAATATAATTGAATTTTATTGGAAAAGTGCAACGCGCTCGTGGTTGAAGCTTTTTAAGAGAGTTCAAGGGTGCAGGGTTAGGTTCCGACGTTGCCAGAAAGTAAAAACTAATTACATTTCAAAATTGGAAAAGTGTCAATCTCAGAATTTGACCTGAGATGATCCATTAAGCAGTCTGAGTAAGAGACATAAGTGTGCAAAGTGATCGCGCCAAGGATTTTATTGCGAGCGGAGTTGGTGTCAATTCTTGTTTCATCCTGCTTAATGAGGCACCAATTCAAGGTTCCCAAGTTTGGGAAATTGCAGTCGTTCAAATTCAAATATTCAGAAACATAAAAACATAACCCAAAATTCCACGAAAGACAGATGCTGAATATAAAAAGTTTTAAAGCGAGGTACAAATTATGAGAATCTAAGAAGAAATACAACTACAGTTAAAAATATGAATCTTCCTCTTAACAAATTTTATAGCTTGTAATTAAATTAATATTCACAATGCAAACTGATTTTGAGACAAAGTAGTTGGTGAAGCATTGTTAAAATAAAATAAAAAACCTTAGATTTTTTAATTTCTTTTTTGTTTAGCTTCGTTTATTTAGTGGAAAAGTAAAGTCTATATTTAATTTTATAGCTCTTTTTTTCTATCTTAGAAAATTAATATTATAAAAAATGACCAGATATTTGAAATTGTTCTAACAAAGAAAATTATTTTTAAAAATATTTATTATTTATTTTAAAATAACTCCACTGTTTAATGTCAATAAAGAGATGCAGAATTTGTCGTTTGACAAGGTTTTATGATGTCGAACTTTTTTTATAAATTCACGTCAACATGAGAAAGAATTGTTTTTGTTCACAACCACACCTCAAATTTCTCATGATGTGAAACTCTCCAGACGCGTTCGATTTCCTTATTCAGTTAACCGGTTTATATTCGTTCGCCCATTAATCGGTTTTGAATTCCAAACTTAAAAACAAGTAGTGCAAATGAAAACAAGTCAGACTATCTTTAAAAGTAGTATTATATTGTAAATTTATTTTTTTAATGCAAATGGGGAAAAAACATTAATTAATTTATTTTTTAGGTTCGTTCAGTTCGTGAGTAAAAATGGTGGACCCCAACATCTTGGGGTGCAACTCAAACAGGGTGGAGACATAATTGCAGTTTCTGCAATCGATTCGAGGATACCTAACACTCTGAAAAAATTTCTAGAGGGAGGTGATTCTCTTTTGAAGAAAGCTAAGAGGTAATATTGCCTTTTGAAATTACATAAACAAAAATTAAATAGAAAGTTTTAGAGATGTTAGTGTGAAAATTTTTAATTTCATTTTAAAAATCCTGCAAATTTCAATTAGCCCAAATTCTGCAAATTTCGATTAGTCCATTGCGACAGTTTTCATTATGAAAAATTTCAGTGTACAATTATTTTATAAAATGAAAGTAGAAAATATAATATAATGTTAGAATTCCAAATTCGAAATGTTTTAATTTTTGATTAGTATATTATTCGAATTTCCTGATTAACTCATTTGAAATTTTCTAGCTTATTTGTTTTTTACTTTTCAAATTGCAAAATCTTTAAAAATTCATCAAACTTGTAAGTTTCCATTTTCAAATTCTTCATACATATTTAATTTATGTACTGAATTTTCAAAATATTGTAATTAGATTTGAAAAGTGGAAAATTAGTAAATTGAAAAATTAGATCGTTAGTAAATTAATTATTAAATATAATAATAACTACATAATTATTATAATAATTATTATTAACAATTATAAACTATAATAATTAATTAGTGAGAAATAGAAATTGTTCCTAAAAAACAAGATGTTTCAGAAATTAAAAAAATAAAAATAAGTACTGAAAATTTGCAAAACAAAATTTCACAAGGTGAAATTTTGTGAAACGACGAAAATTTCATACGATAATTTTTTTTTGCAAAGCAACAAAAATTTCATACGATAATTTTTTTCATGGAAATTTAATCACTAAGAATTTTTTTCATGAAAATTTAATCACTAAGAATTTTTTCTTCAAAGAAATTTATGATTTAATCACATTAAATTCTGTATATTATCATACAAAGCATGTATGTTATGTTTAAAACTATTTAATGAAAGTTCAATATCGTCTAAATTGCATCAATTTTACTGCTTCTTATATATACTAGGAAAAACAAGAAACCAATTATCGCCATGTACGTAGATTGATGAATGATGATGCTTCAAAGCGAATTGATTTCTTGTTTTCTAACAAATTTTCCATTTCTCTGATTTCTGAGAGTAGAGATTATTTTATGAAAACTGAATTAAAATCAATAAAGGCGTTTGGTTCGAGAGACCTTTGTGAAAGAGAAAGTTTCTGTAGTTAATTTACACGTTTCGTTAACCAACCAGTTATCTTTATGTATAGAGTTCAGGTTTGGTTTACATATTTCCTTAATATACTGAAATAAACAAATCGTGTTTAACAGGTATTCCCTGATTATTTTACGATAATGAGAAAAATTTCATTAGTTCTCTAAAATAGGGAACGATTGAAATAATATATTATTGAATTGATTGTTGTGTTATTTAGGAAAGACGATATAGATCTAATGGAGGCTGTAAATAGGTTTGTTGTTATTTGTGAATTGAAACGTTTGACAGTGGCCCTTTGTAGTTATTATGAAATAATTGATATTTGTCCTTAAAGCGGTCGTTTTATTACCGATGTTTGCCTTTATATACTTTTATTAAATTTGATTAAATTATTCTTACTAACAAAAGATTTCCCTTCAATTCTTCCTTTGGGAAAATAAGCTTGGAATCACTTTTCCTGCTTGTTCGAATTAGTTATTATTGAACACATTTATCTTATTCTGCTTTCAGAAGGGGAATAACTTGAGTTGATTTGAGAATGTGATAGAAATAAAGTCAGTCTAAATGTTTGTAAAGAACGACGTGCAAACAAACATATGTAAGGATATTATAAGCCTCAATAAGAAATAATGAGTGATATGATAATATATCGTCATGCGATTATTATATGATAATTTCACATCCGCTAACAGAATTATTTTTGAAAAAGCAGCATAATCAGATTATTTCTTTTTGCTTTGAGATAAGGTGGTGTTTGTTGTTTCAGATGAATATCAACTCTTGTATCTCTTTTCCTTTGAAAAATATTTCTTGATTATTCGTTCACGATATGTAGAGGAAAAATAAGTAGGCATTATGTAGCAATCATTTTGTAGGAAGTTGGAATCTTAATTTAATTTTATGTTAATTGTTACATGTTTTTAAATTCTGTTATTTAATTTAAACTTGTTTATCAAAAGAAAAAAAGGGTTTTAAAAAGTTTTCAAATATCAGCATGAACTTATGTTTGAACTAACAAAAGTCAATAAGGGTGAGTTGTTATTTCTTCGATAATGTACCACTTATAGAATGTTTGAAATGGTTTAAATTTCACATTAGTTTTTTGCGTCGTTATTTTTCTTAGTTGTTCCTTTTAATTTCCTTTTAACACGAGATTTACCAGAAAAGCTTATGTGGTAATAGCGAGCTTATCCATCGATTAGTCTACTTGTGTCCAATATTTCAATTTCCTGATAAATTATAAAATTGCTTTTGAATCAAAAATTTGTAAACACAGCTGACAATAACAATCGTTGAGTGAAGCTTTTTCATGAAACAAATAAGAAATTGAAGTAAAACAGAAAAAATAAGGATGAAAACCTAAGTAACTGAAGAAATAAATAGTTTCTTATCTCAAAACTGATTTCAAATTCTGCTCATTATAAGGCCTTTGTGATTTATCTGTTTCTCATTTTCCCCTCTTATATGTTGTGTTCAAAACAACATTTCCGTTATAATAACACTCGAGTTATCCCGCATGCAATTGTTTTTCAGATCTTTTTTTAGTAATTGATGTAATATTTATATTGATTAATATACTTATGAATTTTCTAGGATAGTGGCAGAGGGTCGCAGTGTTATACCGGAAGCTGAAGTGAATTTTCTAGCTCCAATAACACATATGGACAAATTGGCCTGCATTGGTTTAAATTATAGTGGCCATTGTAAAGAACAAAATGTGGAACCTCCTCCAAGTCCTGTGGTTTTCAGCAAATTTGCTAGTAACATTATCGGACCTACAGATAACATAGAACTGCCCGCAATATCTGACGTGAGTATTTTCTCGCTTATTTGAATAGTTAGAATAAATTGTAGTATTCGAAAGTAATCCAAAAAAACCTATTCATCGAAAAAATTGTTTTTTTTCTTGCAGAAAATAAATTTATTTTTTGCGATTTGTTTATAGTTTTAAAAAACGAAGTTAACTTAATTTTAAGTATCAATTGTCAAATTTATTCTGGTGTTAAATCATAATCAAGTAGATGTTATTTATTTTTTGTCTACTGGTCTAGTTAAATAATAATCGTTGATAATATTTCATTGGATATGGAGTCTATTTCTTAAGATCTACTTAGTTGTAAAATAAACTTTAAGGATCAGCAAACGTTTCGGCCAGTTTATTTTACAACTAAGTAGATCTTAAGAAATAGACCCCATAGCCAATGAAATATTATCAACGATTTCATATAGAGGGCCAACGAAAAATACGACGTGTCTTCCAACATGTCACAATTCAATTAAATAATAATATAGACATGGCAAAAATTGCTCGTACATATTGTTAATTACTGATAATAATCTACAAATGTTCGCAGCTAATGCTCGTAGCATGAAATTGGTTCGTAGAGATGCTTTTAATTTTTTATTATTTTTGAAATTAGTTTTTATTAATTTTGAAATTAGTTTTTGGGTATATCTCAGAAGCCTTTTACTTTTCAGTGTAAAAGTAAACGACAAAATTTCTGTATTTTCTCTGTATTATAAAATTTCTTTTTCTATATTATAAAACTTGCTCGTACATATTGTTAATTACGAATAATAATCTACAAGTGTTCGTAGCTAATGTTCGCAACATGAAATTTATTCGCAGAGATGCTTTTAATTTTTTATTATTTTATATTTTGAGATTAGTTTTTGGGCATATTTCAGAAGCCTTTTACTTTTCAGTGTAAAAGTAAACGACAAAATTTCTATGAGTAATTTTTCTATATTATCTAAAAATCCTACAAAATCATATTTTGCAGTTGGCCAGACAATAACTATTGTCTTAAAATTTTTATTAAAGAATAAAAAAATTGATTTTGCGAAAGAAACGGATCTCTGTCGGTATTTCATTTGTATTTAAAAACATTTGAAGATCGGTTGACGAAAATTTGAAAATCAGAAAATGAAAATAAAATTATGAAAGGAAATTTTGAATTGGATAATTAATTACGAAAAATTTAAAGTGTGTGATGATATACAATTCAAGATTAGTTGAAAAAACAATAAAAGACGCTAAAAATTATCTTTAAAGTGACAAAAAATATTAGCTTCCTTATATAGCGTCACTCCAGACATGTAAATCAGCAATTTCACATTTAAAAAATTTTAATTTTTTAATTTAAATGTTACGGTCAACCGTAACGATTTATAATTTTCTACTGCAAGTTAGCAATTATTTGTTCCTTGAGACACAATCACAGAAAGATGAAGAACAACCATGAGAAGGTATTTATAAACTTTTCCAAAACTTTTAATTATTTTTCTGTTTACGTTGCGGTTCCAATTTGTTCAATTTATCCCTTAATTGAGTATCTTAGAACACTCTTAACATTATGCACTTAATGTAAAGGATCTCATTAAGTAATTGGTAGAACACGAATTACTTGTAATGTTTGTTTATTCGTTATAAAGGAATCGCGAGTGATGTACATTTAGACG
>JBAGKK010522517.1:0-13114 GCA_037177015.1 Euceroptres primus
GAAATATCAATGAATGGGGCTAAGTAAATATCGCAAATATAACCAATTGCAATTTTTAAGTTAAATAACAAATTATTTAATAACAAATTCAAAAAACGTGCACCTCTCATTAAAGTACGATCCTTCATGAGTATTTTAAAAAAACAAGCTCTCATCCGTTGAGAGTTGAGGAGTCGGCTGATTTTTGTCCCAAAAAAGTGTTTTTTTTTCCCACTGTGGGACGTCCCCAGGATATCCCGGGAAATTATCAGGACTATTTTCTAAAAAAACACAGTTTCCCGATTTTCGGCTAAAAAATTTTAAAAACCTGGAATTTTTGGAAGGCCGTAAATCGGAGACTAATGAGGTTAGAACATTCCTTTTTTTTAAATTACGTGTTATTTCATGTACTTTCGTTTATCCTCTGGCAACTTTAATGTCAATTCATGCAGAAACGAGCTACTTTGAAAAATTGAACTCATGTCATTTACCCCTAAAAATAGGCCGAAAAGGGTCAACTTCGAGAGATGATAACTCGCGATCTATTATAGTTAGGGTATTCTTTTTGGTTTTAAATTACAGATAATAACATCTAGTTTAATTCATCTGTGAACCATTTTGACGTGTGCCACCCCGGATCCGAGCTACACGGAAACAAAAAGAAGTTGTGATTTTTAGCAAAAAATCGAAAAAATTGGGTTTTTTTGGAAAGACCATAAATTTTTAACTTTTGATCCAAGAAAACTTTTTTTGTTTTAGTTTTTTTCAGAATTTCATCTACTTTCTTTTTGGCATAATGTATTTTTCCTTTGCGATGCACAGGAAAGCAATAAACCACAGATATATGATTTTTTGCTCCTTTTTCAAAAAATTTGCCGGATTGTCGTGCAAAAACCTTGTCACAAAACTGAAGTGATATTACGCACCCGAAAATGAAGCGATTTATAAAAGAAAATTTTTTTTTTACTTTACCAGATTTACACCATTTTCTCGACCAGATGACTGGACTATTATTTTATTTTTAGAAAATAATCTAAAAATCCTTAAGTACTGGATTATTAATTATCTCTTTTCCAGACTGGACTATTATTTTATTTTTAAAAAATAATCTAAAAATCCTTAAGTACTGGATTATTAATTATCTCTTTTCCAGACTGGACTATTATTTTATTTTTTTTAAATAATCTAAAAATCCTTAAGTACTGGATTATTAATTATCTCTTTTCCAGATCAACAACTCATGGAGGAAGCTGTGAAAATTGAAGAGTGATCTAAATTTTTAATCCTGATAAGATCCTTTTTTGGTACCTTGCTTGTGACTGAACTTGGGTCCTGATTCCACACTCGAAATTTTTGCATTTCACCTTGAGAACTTCTCCACTGGGACAATCCGTGGGCTTGAAAGTTAAGCTGGGCCTGTCTGATACTTTATCGTTGAATGATAGACTATAATAATGTCGATCCGTCAGAGTCAAGTCTTCCTTAACTTTTTCTACCCTTTCGTAATCCCTGTATTATAAAAAAAATTTAAACTCTGTAGAATAAATTTTAAGACTGAGAATATTTTTTGAGAAATCAAAATACAGTCTTTAAAATTTGTTTTTAAATATTTAAGATAAGTTTTTGTTTTAATTATTTAAAAATGTTTTATGTTGTTTTATTATTTAAAAATTCTTTAAAAATTTGTTTTTAAATACTCAAGATAAATTTTTGTTTTAGTTATTTAAAAGTTCTTTAAAAATTTGTTTTTAAATAATTTGCACAAAGTTAGTTGACAAAAATCTCATTAATTACAAGTTAAATTTCAAATTTGGATACAATCTCATATTTACCACTTCATTATAATGCATTATAAATTTCTAATTGCTGTTTATAACAAATAAATTCACCCAACTATTACAAGGACAATACATTTGTCAATTTCCGAGAACTGTACCAAAGTTACCAAAGTTTTTATTACCCAAGACTGTACTAGATCCTTATATCATTACAAACTTTATTATTTTGTCCAATTATTGTAAAGGACAACACACATTTTTAGATTATATTAAAAATTTTATTAGTTTGTCCAATTATTGTAAGGACAACACCCTTTTTCAGATTAAGGATAAGACATGATTTTTAGTTTTTTTAGTTTTGTGCAAACATTACCAAAGATATTTAAGATTGTACTAAACCAAATTTCAAATAATTTCCGTATTTAAACTACATTCGGAACTGCGTCCCTGTTAAAAAATCTTTTATAAATTTTTTTCCAGAATAATCATTAACCACTGATCAGGGCTACCATTCTGCGCCAAAACGGTTGGTTCAATTAAAAATTAATTAAATTATTTATTCTGACACTAAAGCCAAAATTAACATCCAACATTATAAACGATTATTTAAGATAAGTTTTTTTTAAATTCTTTAAAGGCATGGGTCTTATAAATTCACAAAGCAATACATTATCAAATAGGATTTTAAGAAAAAGATAAAAATTTCTGCTTCGTCTCTAAAAAATTCAGGTTTAAATGGAACTCACTGAAAAGTAATTGCCTTGCAGACAGCTCTTCCTAAATCTTCAACAGTCCAAGTTGTCTGTCTTTCCTGCAGCAAACTATTCATGCCATCAAGACAAAGTTTTCCCCACTTTCCATTTTTTCTAACATGCAGGAATCCTTTGCCATTATAGCTATTTACTTCTCGATGATGGCTGTTCTTAATAAAAGAAGTTCCACCTTTTGTACTCTGAAAGGAATTCCCAGAGTTGAGACTGTTTTTGGAATTGGAGGCAATTTCTCTACCAGAAACAACATCAGTGAGATTCTTATCTTGAGAAGATTCAGTAAAAGTGGCATCCTTTGAATTCACTAGCTTTTCTGCTCGGATATTTCCCTCGCTTTGTGAAGTAGTTTTTTCAAGGACAGAAGATTCTACTGACAACTGATCGTAATCGAAAGGTCTTTCAAAGATCTTTGGATCTTCTTCTTCGATTGAAAATCCTTCTGGATTGCTATTTGTTGTGTTATCAATATTTTGCTCTTCTTCCGAAAATTTTCCATCTATCAAGGCAGCACATTTTTTCTCGTCTTCACCTGCAGGACAATCTCTAATTCCATCGCAAACTTTATTCTGATCGACGCAGAATCTGCTGTTCCCACAGACAAATTGTCCTCCTTTGCACCATTCTAGTGAGAAATAATGAAGAATATTTATTAAATTATTTAAATTATTAGGATCATCTTTGGCACTTTTAGATAAATTTTTTATCAGAAGTGTTTTATCTAAGGTGTTTTATCTAAAGTGTTTTAGCTAAGGTATTTTGTCTAAAGTGTTTTATCTAAGGTGTTTCATCTAAAGTGTTTTATCTAAGGTGTTTTATCTAATGTATTTTATCTAAGGTGTTTTATCTAAAGTGTTTTATCTAAGGAGTTTTATCTAAAGTGTTGTATCTAAAGTGTTTTATCTAAGGTGTTTTATCTAAAGCGGTTTATCTAAGGAGTTTTATCTAAGGTGTTTTATCTAAAGTGTTTTATCTCAGGTGTTTTATCTAAAGCGTTTTATCTAAGGAGTTTTATCTAAGGTGTTTTATCTAAAGTGTTTTATCTAAGGAGTTTTATCTAAGGTGTTTTATCTAGAGTGTTTTATCTAAGGCGTTTTAGATAAATTTTAAGTTAGATTTGAATCTTACCACAATTAGCTTCATCAGAATAATCCCAACAGTCAGCGACTCCATCACAAATTTTTTGATGCAAAAGTTGGGCCTTCATAAAATCTGCACAAGTGCAATTGGCTTCATCTTCTGAGTTTGGACATTCTCCTAACATATTGCATCGAGCTCCAAATGGCAAACACTTTCCATCACTACATCGGAAACCAGCACATTTTTCTACAAATCAAAACAATTTTTGAATTATTCTTAACTGACCCAAAACTTAGATATAAATATTCCGAAACTAACACAGTTTTTACACAACTGTGCCACTGAACTGTTTTTCTACATTCTTCTGAACTACATTCTTCAGTTTAAAAGTCATAACACTGTCCTATCTTTGGACTTCCCACAGTACAAAAGAGAATAATAGTTTACATGAATGGAAAATTACGATCATAATTATAGACTATGAAACTAGGTTTCAAGATCATTTAGTAATCTTTTAACTCCCATTAAAATTTGTGTTACAGAGGCTTGAAATCTTTTAACTCCCATTAAAATTTATGTTACAGAGGCTTGAAATCTTTTAAATCCCATTAAAATTTGTGTTACAGAGGCTTGAAATCTTTTAACTCCCATTAAAATTTGTGTTACAGGGCTTGAAACAAATTCAGACGGGAATAAAAAAATACTTTGGAAAATAATTAAGATGAGACTTACCAGAACTGTGGACCACATTTTTTTCAGTCGAAGAGATCTTCTTATCAGTTCGATCTTCCATCTTCGTCAGGACTTTTGTCAGCACCTCAACTCCATCCCTGCTAAGAGTAAAACTCGAAGAAGCATTCTTCAAAACAGTCTCATTCCCAGCAGCAACATCAGCAATTTTTTTCAATTCATCAACATTCGGAAGCATCTGATAAGTCTGAGACTTCAAATTCTCAGCTTGGGAATTAGAAAGGCTTTCCAAATTGGATTTATTACTTGGTCTCGCTGTGACTGGATCATTTACAGTTCTAACATCAGCAAATTCTTTCAACTGATCCATCAAAAACCGATTTTGCTCAGTAGCAGAAGTCTTCCTATCTGAAGTTTGCATAGATTTTAATTCAGTAGAATCATCTGACCAAGAAAACATTTCTTCCCCCGATTTATCTTCATCTTGGAAAGCTCTGGTCTTTATAGATTCTGGTTTCTTAATTCCAGATTCTGGATTTCTGAA
Organism: Euceroptres primus; assembly: GCA_037177015.1. Classification (NCBI taxonomy): domain Eukaryota; kingdom Metazoa; phylum Arthropoda; class Insecta; order Hymenoptera; family Figitidae; genus Euceroptres; species Euceroptres primus. Next base: position 4,839 of record JBAGKK010522517.1, read on the forward strand.
TTCTGGATTTCTAAGTTTTAGATTTCCAAGTTTTAGATTTCCAAGTTCTGGATTTCCAAGTTCTGGATTTCCAAGTTTTGGATTTCCAAGTTTTGGATTCCCAAGTTCTGGATTCTCAAGTTCTGGATTTCTTGATTCTGTGTTTTGTGATTCTGCAGGTGTCGAAGATGAATTTGAGACAAGAAGTTTCAAAATAACTGGATTCCCTTGAATACTAGAAGAAACTTTGGTACTGATTGAAGTAACCACTTCGATGATTTGCTCCACGCTTCCATTTTCGTGCTTCACTGGTCTCTTTACTTTAGTTATATTTCCAAAATTTGTAAACTCCCTTTTAGCAGATTCTGTTTCTGATGATTGCAAGTTGAAGAGCCTATCTATTAAAGTAGCTTCATCCAGGGGCTCAAGAAGTGTTTTGCTAGGTGAATTCTTATCTAAAACCTTCGTGGATTTATCTTTATCAATTTTGGGTCTTGGTCGAATGGGCCTGATACCAGTGTTGCTTTTGGCTGGTGCCAAGGTCACTAGGTTCTCCACAACGTTAGCTCTCAAGGTCTCATTGTAAATCTTCTTCTTAGGCTCTGTAGTTATTGCTAAAGTGTCATTTCCAACAGTCCATAAAGAAGGTTCCTCTTCTAAAGTTGCAACTCCTATCTGACCTTTTCCTGGAATGTGCTTGACTGTATTGATCTCCACAAAGGTCGAATTCCTCGAATTTACCATGATCTTTCTGGTAGTTGAATCCATTTGAGGAACAGGAACCAATTTATCTTCATCAGACTTTAAAGGATCAGTTTTTAATGAGTCTCTCAAGTCTGAAGAAGTTTTCAAAACAGATGGATTTTCGACAACTGAAACTGAAGGATTTTCTAAGAGTGAGGGACTTTTTGAATCATCAGAATCTGTTTTTGCTGGTTCTGCAGTCAACTCGATATTGGCATCCTTAGTGGGCAAGTTGACTCTGAAGAGACTATCATTCTCAGAATCTTTGACGAAAGTCTCAATTTCAACAATTCTCTCCAAATTAGGCAAGGGCTCATTTCTACTATGATTTTGCTTCTTCACCTGTGAATCTGGAACTCTGGAGTTACCAGTGAGGATATGCTTGGTGTCCAACTTCTTATCCTCTGATGGTTCAAATTCAACAGCAGCTATTGTAGCAACTCCAGTTCCAAGATTATCACCTTCCTTGATGTCATCTCCACTATTTTTTACGTCACTTTGATCCTCTTTGACAACACTTCCAATCCCTTTAATGGCACTATCACCACCCAGGGCAGAGGTGATTTTATCAACAGGAATCGTGTGTCTAAAAGGTTTCACAGTTCCAGGATTTTCAACCAAACTAGGCTTTGCTCCACCATTTAAATCAGGTGTTCTATAACTAGTATAAATTGGTTGTTGGAGAACCTGGTCCACTTTCGTGTCTTTAAGATTCTCATCATCACTGATCGCTGCTATATCTGAAAATCTATTCCTTCCTTCAAGGTCAATTTCTAAATCAGACACAGGTTCTGCAACTCCAATACCTGAAATTCTGACAGGTAATTCTTCCTCAAAATCAGATATTGGTCTCTCATTTACAAAAGTCTCAGAATCTTTAATCAGCAGGGTTGGTAACTCGGAAGTTCCAAGGTCAAAAGTCGTAGGGCTGGTACCTGAATAGCTAGCATCATCTAATCTACTAACTGGCTTTCTTTCAAAAAAGTCTGTAGAAGTTTCAGAATTTGCCTGAGGAATTATCTTTTCAATCTCTTTCACAGACTCTGAGGAAGTTTTAAGTCGAACTTCGTAAGTGTCTGGAGGAACATGACCAGAGACTTCGATCTCGGGGTTGGAATCTTCTTTTTTGATTGTTGCATTTTCTTGAAAGGCTGGAAGTTTGTTTTTCAAGTTTTCATTCACTCGAAAGTTTGCAATTTCTTGGGGAACGATCCTGTCATGGGGAAAGTCTGTCTCTTCTGTATAGAAAGTACTCATTCCAGGGGGATCTATACTAGGTCTCATAACTTGGGATTGATTAGTGTTCAAAAATAAATCTGGAGGTTTTACTTCGGAAATAGGCGTGCCTAGAATTAATTCCTCATCTCGGATTAATTCTTTATCTCTCATATTTTGATTAAAATGATTTGTCATTTTGGAAGGGTCAACATCGTATTGAGGAGTCAAAGAAGGTTGGACTCTTTCAGGCAGGAGTTTTAATTCAGTATTGATGAAAGTTGGAATAATGGGTCTCCAGGGTGATGTTTCAAAATCTGGTTTTATAAAATCTTTGTGAAATTCATCTGACTTATCAGGTGTCGAAACACTTGGAACTTGTTCTTTTGGAACACTTGTTCTTTTAGTTGAAACTTCAGGAATCTCTGGACTGGTTTTTTGATTTATTGCCTCTGTTGTTGTTACTTTTATGGTCGATGGATCAGGTTTTGTTGTCTCTTGAATTTTTGAAGAAGCAGAAGAGCTTTCTTGTACATCATCTTTGGTGGAATTTGTTCTTACTATAGAGGCATTTTGGAAAGGATTGAGTTTAGTGGCTTTGTAAGTTCCCTGAATAGTGGGAACATTACTGAAATCAATTTCTGGCTCGTTGGGTTCAAATTTAGTTGGCCTTGGCTTGGATTTAGAATTCGTGAGAAGAGAACTATTTTTGTTGGGTCGCAAGATTCCATTTTTAGTTATCATTGCATTTCTTTGCTGACTTGATGCACTTGACCTTTGACTTGAAGTTGCATCAGGATTTATCCCTGAATAATAATTAATTGATTTAATTTAAATTTAATTTAAATTTAATTTAGATTTAATTTAGATTTAATTTAGATTTAATTTAGATTTAATTTAGATTTAATTAAGATTTAATTTAGATTTAATTTAGATTTATTTTAGATTTATTTTAGGTCTTATTTATTTTGGAATTTATTATTCAGACGTACTTACTTTTTGCTGACACACTGGTCAAGTCGAGTTCCAGATCTTTGAAAAGGGATGTTATTGAATAAGTCTCTTTAACAATGATTTCTTCTATCGTGTCTTCTACATTAGTGATCGATCTTGGAATCTTCCTTCTGTCTAGGTAGAGTCTGAAAAAGACTTTCAAGGTTCCATTTTCAAATTTGTCGATCACTGCCTGTTTATAGGAGGGACCTAAAACACTTCGTCTAATAAGGTGTTCAACCTGAAAGAAAAATTTGAATTGGATCCTTGTTCTTTCTGAAAGTTACATATTTGGTTGGATATTAGTTTTTTTGTTGGATAACTTACAATATTTTTATATTTACGTTCCTTATCTCTGAATACCATACTAGTATTGAGCTTCAACATTGGGTTGTATTTTTCCCCTTTGACTACTCTGAAGCTGCAGGAAAAACCTATAATGGCTAAAAGAAGAAATGACATTTTCATTCATATTTCTGGATAATTCCAAAGTAATTATTTTATTTACCGAAGATAGTTTTTAATGAAAACCTACCAGTTTTTGAGTCTGTCCTGAGAGCTGAAACAAATATTTTTCGATAAAACCTGGTCTAGAAAAATAACTTTTCGTCAAAAAGAAAATTAAAAATTAAAAAATGTTGACGAAAGTGGACAAAGTGGATTTATCTTTGGATAAACTGTAATTTGAAAATTGTGGGATATTGATAATAGATTTTATATTTTTTTCAGAATTGGTAAGATTTTGATTAACATACCTCCCATCCATAAGGCTAGGCCTCCTATTGCTAAAACGGCCATTAAAACTAGCATGGCTATAATAATTAGCATAGTACTGCCAATTTTCCATGACGAATTGTTTTTCTTCTTTTTTGAAGTCTGTGGAGGTACTCTCGACCATGCTGATCTGGGCGGAAGGAAATAATCACTCTGCAATAAAAGAAAAACATTTCCAATTTGTCTTTTTACTCCAAAAAAGTTAGATCTTAAAAAATTGATAATAATTATAATAACAATATTATGAAATTCGTTTATAAATCTTTTTGAATCATTGTTTGTTAAAAATATTACTGACTAATTTGAATTAAGTTGAGTTGTAAATTTAAAAAAATGTTGTATTCGAATTTTAATTACGAAAGTATTTCCAATGAATGTGTAATATTTGGTCGCCTGATGGGTAGGGCATACGGTAATCTTGGTAACGGTATCATTCAAGGTATGCGTGAAAAAAGAGAATTTTCGAAGTGTTGGGTCAGCAGTGAATACTCGTTCCGAACGACCTCACAGAAATTTTATAAAATTTCGCTTAGCGGTACCTTTAACCAGCTGACATGCAAAGAGTTGCTCTGTGGTTACGACTAGTCATGAACCTTCATAATATTCTTAAAGGTAGAGAAACATTGCAAAAGGAGATGACTTTACTGTTATATTATCCGTCAAGCTCTTTTGATCCAAGATTCTGGACCTTATAATAAAATAAATTAATCATTATTATTAAATAAATGAAAGTCAAGGACATAAATCATGCAACTTTTCAAAAACTATTTAGTTATTCTAATAAATCAATTTTGAACCCAAGTTTTTGTATCATTTGCTTAATTTTTATGAAGATAAATAATATGAAGATTATTTTATGAAGATAAAAATAATTCTGATTTTTTTACTTCCTCATACTGCGAAATAAAAATGCGTCGGAAATCAAGGGCTTTAAACTTTATCTAGTTTGTAAATTAAATCATCAAGAAGTAGAAACACCGGTCTTCAATAAATTAATCACATCTGATTAATTGATCTTACCATTAATCACATAATCATAATGATAAGTCTTGCCACAATATTACTTGCGCCTCAGATCATTCCAGAGACTTCAGACTACTTTTTATAATTTACTTCAAGTTTCATAAAATTGATGATAAATTTATTTACAAGTAAATTATAAATACTAACAACATAAAGTCACATAAGTATTCAATATTGAAAAAAATTAATTAATAAACATATTTTACAAGATATTTTATGAACCTGCAGAAACAAGTCGTTGTTAACGAAGCATTTTGATTATTCGAAACGGTTCGAATTGCTATCGGAGGTAGGCTTTGGCAATCTGAAAGGCTGGCAGCTGAAATTAAAGCACGAACTTTACGATTGAATAATGAACCGTAATAGTCACCATAGCCAAAGCCGCCGTCACTCGAAACGCAAAAATGCAAAAGGGAAAAAGGGTTCGAGAATGAAAAAAAAGTATGAAAAGAAAAAAAGAAAGAATTAAAGAATGAGAGTACAAGAATCGAATATGTTTGTAGATTGTATTTATGACTTCGAGAGAGAATCTTTTAAGCATCCACATTTCTAATTTGTATCTCAAACAGCAATAAAATAAGCTCTTCTCTCGTGATTTAGTGCGAAACTACTTTTGCCTGCACGTAGCAAGTTAGACATTTAAACGAAGATTTATCCCTCTTTAAACTTATCTTGTTGACAAATGAATTACTGTTGTTATTATTTTCTTCTCTAATTACAAGAAAATTACATTTTCATTCTTCTCTAATCACAAGAAAATTACATTTTCATTCTTCTCTAATTACAAGAAAATTACATTTTCATTCTTCTCTAATTACAAGAAAATTGCATTTTCATTCTTCTCTAATTACAAGAAAATTACATTTTCATTCTTCTCTATTTACAAGAAAATTACATTTTCATTCTTCCCTAATTATTACAATAATAATACATTAATTCAGCGGAAATTAATTTTTAAGATGAATCATGCATTTCTGAATAAAACCAGAAAGGTTTTTATTTATTTTCTAAATTTTATTTTATTTATTTTATTTATGCAAAATCAGAAAGATATTACGAAAATAATTTATGTATTAATTGTGATTTTATTAATTCCTTGGGGTATTTATTTATAATTGTCTCGTCACTTTGATTAAGCCTGGGGCATGTTCTGGTAACTAACACACTGTAATGAGAATGGCGATTAGGATCTCGTAATCAAAGATCGATTTATGCAGCCTTCGTGAAGTTGGTAAGTTCTCTTTTGCATTCTCTGGATGACGTTCCTGTTAATCTACATTTGGGTCATCCACTATAAGTTCAATGATCGAGATGACATTTTTTGTCTCGAAGTTTTTTTTGTTAAGTGAGTGATATCAAAAACTGGAAGCCATTTAGATTTTTGTACCAATCACTTAATTCATAATAATAATTCATTCTTTCTAAACATAATTAATTTGAATCTAATAGAAATTTATCTACAAATCTAAATTGTGTTCTCTATGAAATATTCCAATCGATCTGAATGAAATCGAATCGTGTTGGAGATTAAATTGAAGGTATTTGATGAGGCATTTTGTATTCACTCCAGCAACCAGTTCTAGTCACAAATGATCTGATATACACTTGTGAAGACATGCGACTTCGAAGAATTCTTCAGAGTCGGTAAAGTCGTAAATGAAGACTCTTGTAGTCCTCGGCTCTGTTCACGTATAGGACAAAACACACCATTTAATTCATCATGTTTTACATTGAAGGACGAATATTCAGGCTTTTAGTTCAACGCAAAAACCGATAACATTAGACAAGCATTTGAAGCCTTATTGGCAGCAATTGACACTCTTTTTCTGACCCTGGAGACACTCTTAACAGAAACAGGGATAGGCACTTTTTTCACCTAGAAACATCACAAACCTTTTAAATACAAGACACACTTTTAAATTCGAAGACAAACTACTGAAAATTTTTTAATGTTGTCATATAATTTTCATTTGAAAGCAAGTTGAAGTAATAAAAAAAATTATTTTAAAATTCAAAAAAGAAAATTAATGTTTGGAGCAACTATTTATTTTGAAAAATATGGTAGTGCGATTTTATTAGTTAGGGGAACTATTTTATTAGTTAGAAGAACTATTTTATTAGTTGAATAAGTCGATAATTGAAATCGAATAAGTTATAACCAATATATAACCATATAACCAATAAATACCAATAAATAATAACGTTACAACCAATAAAATGGCAGTTAATTCAGTGAAATTGTCAGAAAAAGAGGCGAAATCTCGTATTAACTCACGAGCGCATTTCTTTTGTTTAATCTTAAGCTTACAAGAATTTCGGACCGGAACCCGGGCATATTTTTTTAAAAAGGTGCCAAAAATCACATATGCGTGGATTGTTGCTCTTCTGTGGATTTTAGCGGGAAAAAGATAGAAAAAGAAAAGAAAGTAGACAAAATTCTAAGAAATTTGGAAAAAAATGTCCTAGCACCAATACTTTCCGAGATACAGCGTTTCGAAAAGCCCTGTTTTTCGATTTTTGCCCTAAAATTGCTACTTTTCGAAAAACCATCTAGAATTTGTATAATCGATGGACCCTCGCCAAAATCGACTACAGATGATTTAAAGTAGGCATAATTATCTTAAATTTAAGACAAGGAAAAACCCTCTAGGTCTAATGGGTCGCGAGCTACGACCTCTCAAAGAGGTTTTTTGACTGTTTTTATGCCCAAAAATCATGGGTTTAGTTTTTGTGAACTAGAGCGTTCCCTAATAAACCTACATTTATGCTGCCAAAGGATAACTAAAAATACATAAAATTTCACGTGAATTAAAAAAAAAACAATGTTCCATCTTCATAAACTTCAGAATTATGAATTTTTGAAGCTTTGTGTTTTTTCACTGTTTTTCTCAAAAAATGGGAAAAACGTTTTATTAATTATTTCTGCAATCCTGACGTGAAAATTACCCAAGGATAAATGAAAGAGGACTCAATTCTGAGAAATTTAAAAAAAAAACGTAGTTCTAACTTAAATAGGTTAAAAGTTAGGTCTCTAAGTCTAGTAAGTCTCTAATAGGTCTCAAATTTGACCTTCTCTGTCTTTTGTGAGTCAAACGTACTGAAAAATGTAATTGCAGTCATGTTTTGACGAATAAATAAAATATAGTGCACTCAATGATTACTAATGATCATAAACATTTTTTATAAATAAACTAATAGTTATTTAAGTAAATAAATTTTTTTACAAATTAATTTTTTATTTTTTACACATTATTTATTCGTTTTTTCGCAGAAATTAATTCAAAATGTTTTATTCGTCACTTTTCATGAGTAATAAAACATATTTATAAACAAATAAATGTTATTAAAAATTAAGTTTTCACTTTTCAGCACTTATGACTACTTTTGCCTCCTACATTAAATGAAAATAGGTAAGTATTCATTATTTATAAGTAAAACAAAATATTATTTTTTTAAGCAATAAATGTTAATACTGAGTCCCTTTTCTCATAATTATTTCATTGTTTTTAGAAGGAACGGAAGGTGCACAGTAAAAACGAATGCTTAAA
>JBAGKK010522528.1:0-13114 GCA_037177015.1 Euceroptres primus
TGACATGATTTTTCGGCTCTCGTGGTATAAAATACTGTTCGATACTTGTGTGAAAGGTGATTTTTGGCGCACTTGACGTTGAAAAACGTCTCGTGCGCTAAATAATCACCTCTCACACACGTATTGAAATGTACTATTATTGTAATTTTATAATAATTTAAATAGTAAATAATTTTATGCACATCATAATATTAAGACAATATATTAGTAAATTATTGTTTTTAAATAATAAAAATAGTGTTACATTGAAGGGCATAAAGACATAATATGATTATATCCCTGCAAATAAGATGACATTCTCGTTAACTCGACTTACGGTATTCGTTATGTAATTACTACAAACGTGGCGTAAGCCCACTACGTGCAAAACGGCGCATAGACACTTGCCTATGTAACACTTGCGTATTTCTCACTAACACATTTCTCACCCACTTCAACCTCTAAGATTGCATGAATCTTCGTATCATCGCCCTCTGAGACATTCTCTCCTTCTCATCTTCCTTTTATTCTATTCATCAACTTTCTATTTTCAATGCTCATCTAATTCTTCTACTTATGCATTGGCCAATATATTCTGTCAATTTACTCATCTCCTTACAAATCGATGAATTATTTTGCATCTGAGCCTAGTAGACTCACGATTCGATAGTCACGCGATTTTTTTTTCTTGAGGAATCGAGGCCATGAGAAAGAGAGAGAGAGAGAGAGAGAGAGAGAGAGAGATAAGATACATAACCATGGAAGTATTACAATTAAGAATGATTACATTGATTATCTAATGTTTGTTCTTCTTCATTCCTAGCTGAAAATTATTATGCCTTGGTTGTAAAAAGTTTTATTGGAGGAGACAAGTGATTATAAAGATTGTGACTAATTTTCATAGTGGTTTTATTGTTTTTATAGAGTTGGAGCCATAAAATTAATGTTTATGGTAGGTGACTGGGTATTTATTACTGTAAATCAGTTTTCAGAAACAATAAAACCGTTCTTCTGGAATAAATTGAACATATAATATATATGTTACAAATAATTAAATTGCAGATCCAATTAACTTCTGATTGGAATTAATGGTAAGAAAATAACTTGGGGCTTAAGAATTTTATATTGCATTTAAACAGTGTTAACAATAATTAAATGAAAAATGAGAAAAGCATCAAACAGGAAAAAAGAACCCCTTTTGTTACCAATTTTGATTAAGATGAAAATGTCGTTATCCACTACATTTTTTCAATAAAAATTAATTATTTAAACTAAGAAATGATGTCATCCGAACTCAAATTATTTTTTCTCCTCAATTATATTTTTAATATCTCCTTCAATCATGACAATCTTGAGGAAAATTTGATTGGAATAAAGAATATCTTATGCATTGATTCCGTTTGCATGTTTCGACACGTACAATGATAATGCACTGATTTTTCTGCACGGTAGGTATATTTGTTTGAGGGATCACGCGATTGCGAATAATATTAACATCTGCAAGGCGATTGTTCAAGAATAACCAGAAACAAATACGAAAACGATAAAATAGCGAATGTACGTGACGTTGGTTGGTTTCTCTTGGCCCAGTTTACACATTACAATCGCAATTTCGCCCTTGCTAAGTTATCTCGCGCAAATACACAAATGTACCATTATCGTCGCCACTATTCCGGATCGCATTTTGAGGCAAGGCCTTCGGCAGGCCGGAGATTCTCGCTGAACGTAAACGTATTTGCGGTTGCTCCAGAAACCTACTTAACTCAGTGGCAATGGCAGTAGCTTCGTGTTTCTGGGCTATCGTGTCCCGCTATTACGTCAGGCAGCAAGAACCCATAGCCACGGTGAACGGCCAATGCTAAAGAGCAGAGTTTGATAAGCGTCTGTTACAGTTTCATATTTGCCTGTCGGCAACATGAATTAAAAATATCAGTAAACTTAGAAAAAAACAACAACTATTACAAAAATGACAAATTTCCATTTCTTGGAAAAAGGGGCTTAAGAAATCAATTAAGGCTTTCTCAGTACCGTAGAGTGGAGCTATTAGGTACAACTTTTACGTATTTTGTAAAATTTTTTTTAACTTTACCCACAACAAAAATTTTCCAGCTTTTTTTATTTCTACAGACAGAGGACTCAATTCTGAAGAGAAATCAATCATTTCTAGATTTTGAAATCATCTACTTACTAATTATAATTGTTGGAAAGTTGTATCTTTTTGTACCGCCGATCTTCTAAATAATAACTATTGTTTTTTTATGTCTCAAATGAATAAAACGATGTTTTAATACTGAAATAATATTTAGAATTATTATTTAACTATTTGAGAATATTTTCTGATGATAAAGTATGAAAAAAAGTTTAATTAAGAAATTCAGATTAGTTTCAGATTTATCAAACAGAAAAAAATAAAACAATTAAACATCAACATTAATATTAAGGAAATATATTTTTAGAAGGATTTATAATTTGTTTAACAACTATCTAAGATTCTAAGGTCACATCTTACCATTTAATTTACTGGCTATCCAGAATTGAGTAATTTAACTGATTTAATTCGGCCTGTAATTTAATTCAGGCAGACAAAAATTAATTTTGTTTTTGTACCCAGAGACTGGACTAGATGACCCCGAAGGATTTTGATGTCCTAAGAACGAATCCGTTGTCCAAATTTTTCCTGTACGTCAGGATTTCGAGGTATCCTAAGCTAAAAGTGAAAAATGGCCATTTTCAGTCATATTTAAAATAATAATATAACAGGAGCAGCGACTTTTTTTTAAAACTGCTTACACTATGGTTTAGTGTTCCTTTTTACCTTTCATTTTCACTTTGGATCATCCCGAACCGATTTTTTTTCTCCGAGATATGACACAATAACTATTTCAGTTTCACACTGAAAAACTACCAAAGAAGGCCAGTGTTGCCGGGGTACCAAGTCAAAATTTCCCAATCGTGCACGCAGAAATTCGCGAGTTTTCCCGGAATGCAAAAACCTTGGTAATTTCCCGGAAACTTCTGGTAATTTCCGATTTTTTTTTAAATTACCGAAAAATGACCGATTACGTAACCAGTAGTTACGTAAATTTTAGAATTTTACCGGTAATTAACGTGAAAAGTACCATAAATGTCAAAAATCCCGGATTCACCCGGAATATTTTCATTTCCCGCAAAATCTCTCGAGACCGTCAAAATTACCCGGATTCTGGAAAATTTCCCGACCATTGGCAACATTGAAGAAGGCGAAGAAAGCGAATAAAATTGTGTTATTGGATTGATAAAAGATTTGGTGTTTAAAGGTTTTTTAGTTTGCTTAATCCGAATTGGAGCTCAGATTTGCAAAATTCAAGATGTCGGATCCAATATGGTGGGCCAAAATTTGAAGAAAAACTTGGTTTTGTACAAGACTTGAATTTTGCAAATTTGAGCTCAAATTTTTTAAGAAAGAAAAATCGCTGCTCGTGTTATCTTGTTTCAAATATGGCTGAAAATGGCCATTTTTCACTTTTAGGTTAGGATATCTCGAAATCCTGACGTATAGGAAAAATTTGGACAACAGATTTGTTTTTAGGACATCAAAATCCATCAAGGTCACCTAATCCGGTCCTTGGGTACACCATTTTGTCGGCCTGTGTAATCTATAATTTATCTGATACAAATTTTCTCCTGGAAGCAACAAAATTTGCTCTATATTAAAATAATAATAATTACAGATAACCTTTTAGAGATAACATTTTCTTTTATAATTGATGTTAAAATCTTTAAAATGCAGCAAAAAAACTTAATTCTGTCATCGATTGAGCTGCAAGATCGAAAATAAGAGAAACTGAAAAATGAGGTTAGTTTCTGACAAGTATCCTCATATTTTATATAGTTATATTTCGAAAACTATCGATTATCGTGAAATATTATTTTTTCAACTTAGCTTTAAAAAAATAATTGAAAAGGAAACAAATACCCGGCTGCACAAAACTGAAAAATTATCTGAACCAGATGAATAACTTGCTGAACCAGATGAATTATACCGATCTTCGAATTTTCATATATCACCTTTGAACTAATTAATATAAGCACAAACTCGCATTTATAAAATAAATTCCTTTTACCTCTTAAATTTGGGAGAAAAACACGGGGAACCGAGAATTTTTTACTACCTTTAAACTTTAAACCTTTTAGTTTAAAGGTAGTAAAAAATTCTCAGTTGCCCGTGTTATTCTGGTACAAAGTTTGGAGATCTAACCGATTTTTTAAAATGCACCCACATATTTAAACATTTTTCAATGCTTGTGCTGAGGTTGTATAAAATTTCACCCTCATCTTCAGTAAAGTAATAGTATATTATGCAACATGTGCGTAAAATGCGGTTTTACACACGCGATCACCACAAGTGGGTAAAACTGTACGCACGAGTTGCATACGATATTTTTTGACACAGTGTGCGTAAAATGCGTTTTTAACACACCCATATTAGTGGGTGTCATAAGCCGTCTTACGCACTAATATGGGTGTGTGAAAACGCATTTTACGCCCACTGTGTTGAAAAAATCCTTCTGAATATAATAGTCCATTCAAATTGTCGAAAAAGGGCGAAATCCCGTATTAACTCTTGAGCGCATTTTTTTGCTTAATCCCTTCAGTTTGTGTCATTTATATACCATCTGGTATTGTTAAAAGAATTTCGGACCGAAACCCGGGCATATTTTTTGAGAAAAGTGCCAAAAATCACGAATGCGTGGATTGTTGCTCTTCTATGAATTTTATCGGAAAAAGGTATAGAGAGCGGAAAGAAAGTAGAAAAAATTCTGAGAAATTTGGAAAAAAAGTAACGTCCTAGCACCAACACTTTCCGAAACACAGCGATTGGAAAAACCCTGTTTTTTCGACTTTTGCCCCAAAATCGCTGCATTTCAGAAAACCACCTAAAATTTGTATAATTGATAGACTTACGCCAAAATGGTCTACAGATGACTTAAAGTAGACGTAATTGTCTTTAATGTAATATAAAGAACAACCCTCTAGGTTCAATAGATCGGTAGCTATGACCTCTCATACACCTTTTTGCCTGTTTTTATGCCCAAAAATCATGGGTTTAGTTTTTGTGAACTAGAGCGTTCTCTAATAAATCTACGTTTATGCTGTCAGAGGATAACTAAAAGTACATAAAATTCCACGAAAATTGAAAAGAAACAATGTTCTATCTCAGAAACTTCGGAGTTATGAATTTTTGAAACTTTGTGTTTTTTCACTGTTTTTCTCAAAAAATGGAAAACATTTTTTTTTGGATTGTTTCTGCAATCCTGACGTAAAAATTACATAAGGATAAATGAAAGAGGACTGAATTCTAAAAATTTGAAAAAAAACGTGGTTCTAACTTAAATAGGTCAAAAGTTATTCGACTAATACAATAAAATATAATGCATTGAATGATGATTAATTAAATATTTATTATGAATAAACTAATAATTTTTTAATTAATTAATTCTTTTACAAAATAATTTTTTATTATTTTTTTCGCAGAAATTAATTCAAAATTATTATTATTACTAATATTAATGATTATTATTATTATTAATATTAATATTAATGATTATTAATATATCATTATTTATTATTATTATTAATTATTATTATTCGTCACTTTTCATGAGTAATGAAACATAAGCATAAGCATAAATTTTAACGCTGAGTCTCTTTTCTCATAATTATTTCATTATTTTTAGAAGGAACGGAAGGTGCACAGCAAAAACGAATACTTAAAATTATTCCACGTGAACTGAAAAAAAAACAATGTTCTATCTTCATAAAATTCGGAGTTATGAATTTTTGAAACCTTTTGTTATTTCACTGTTTTCCTCAAAAAATGAAAAACAAAATATTATTTTTTAAGCAATAAATGTTAGCACTCAAACCCTTTTCTGATAATTATTCCATTATTTTTTAGAAGGAACGGTGGGTGCACATTAAAAACGAATGCTTAAAATTATTACGCCATAAAATTAAATTAACTTGAATTCAGCAAACTTTGTCTGATTTTAAGGAAATCGTTCTGAATTTATATGACCTCAATGGATGAATTCCAGAACTTTATTATTATTCATGGATAATAATAAAGAATAATAAAGTTCTGAAATTCATCAATTTCATTTATAGGACCTCAATGAATGAATTCCAGAACTTTATTATTATCCATGGATAATAATAAATAATAATAAAGTTCTGAAATTCATCAATTTCATTTATAGGATCTCAATGAATGAATTCCAGAACTTTATTATTATCCATGGATAATAATAAATAATAATAAAGTTCTGAAATTCATCAATTTCATTTATAAGGCCTCAATGGATGAATTTCAGAACTTTATTATTATCCATGGATGATAATAAATAATAATAATGTTCTGGAATTCATCCATTGAGGTCTTATAAATTTAGAACGTTTTCCTTACAATCTCCACTTTGAGAGGTCATAACTTTTGACCTGTTTAAGTTAGAACCACGTTTTTTTTAATTTCTTAGAATTGAATCCTCGTTAACTTATCCTTATGTAATGTTCACGTCAGAATTGCAGAAATAATCAAGAAAACGTGTTTTCCATTTTTTGAGAAAAACAGTGAAAAAACACAAAATTTCAAAAATTCATAACTCCGAAGTTTATGAAGCAAGAAAATTGTTTTTTTTAATTTACGTGAAATTTTATGTACTTTTAGTTATCCTCTGACAGTACAAACGTAGATTTATTAGGGAACGCTCTAGTTCACAGAAACTAAACCCATTTTTGGTAATAAAAGCAAGCAAAAAGGTGTCATCTATGAGAGGTCATAGCTCGCGATCTATTGAATCCAGAGGGTTGTTCTTTATCTTAAATTAAAGATAATTACGTCTACTTTAAGTCACCTACAGATCATTTTAGCACAAGTCAGTCGCTTACACAAGTTCTAGATGGTTTTTTGAAAAATAGCGACTTTTGAGCAAAAAAAAACAGGGCTTTTCGAAACGCTGTATCTCGGAAAGTATTGATACTAGGACATTATTTTTTTCAAAATTTCTCAGAATTTGGTCTACTTTCTTTTCTCTCTTTACCTTTTTTCGCTAAAATCCATAGGCGAGCAACAATCTAAGCATATGTGATTTTTGGCACCTTTCTCAAAAAGTTTGCCCTGGTTCCGGTTCGAAATTCTTGTCACAAAACCAGATGGTATATAAGTGACCCAAACTGAAGCGATTAAACAAAAAAATGCGCTCGTGAGATAATACGGTGTAAAATGACAATTTAACTGGACTATTATATGCTAGGAGATTTTTATTTTGATTCAAATTATCATATTAAAAAACATACTCATAGTGAGTTGTAGCTATTAGCCCCACCATGCGCGAATAGCCCGACTCTATGGTAATGAAAAATTGCCTCCTTTTGTCCGGATGATTGATATACGTCTGCTTGGTACAGATTAACGTTTACTGGTCGGCAGCATCAATTAAAAATGCCATAAACTTAGAACATTTCCTCCTTTTTTGTTTTATACATTGCATTGAAAAAAAATTCTTAGTTAAAATGATTACTTTTCAGGGACCGTTACGAAATTAAGTGGCAATTTTTTATATTTTCCGATAATTTCCATAAATTCAAAATAATTTAACTAAGAGCTAAGTAAAATATGAAAAACTACCAATAAAAATTGTTATAGTTATTGGAAGAATGGTACTTTTTACTACACCAATATGGTTCATTTTATCATAGCTATTTTTGTCGGTGTGCAGTGTGCAGTTTATAAAACATTTTAAATATTCAATTACTGAAAAAAGTGCGGACACAATGTTGACTTTGCAAAGTACTTCATTTTTCAAAGTTTCGTCATCATTAATTATTTATTCTAATTATCTTCGAATGTACTGATTCTGTAACAGGAAAATAATACAGCAGCTGGAGTAAAATTGCATGGTTCTCTTGATTTATGTGACATGAGACTAAGGCTATGGGTTCTCATTCCCTAAGATTTATGTAGTATACATATACGAAAGATAGATGCAAAGAAATTACAAAAGTATTTATTTAATTGCATGTTTATTTTTACCTTCAATTGTAAATTTGCTACTTCAATAAATATTAAAATGAATGTATTGAAATATGTTAACTGCATTGTTAGGAAAAAGTCTTTAGTTGAAAAAAAAACTTTAGTTGATGTTTTATTCAAGTATTGTTTTGGTACTTGAATAAAACTTCAACTAAAGTAAATGAATTTTCTTTTCTTTCTAAACTAAACTTTTTTCAACTAAAGTAAATGACTTTTCAACAAAAGTGAATCAATTTTCAACTAAAATAAATTAATTTTCAACCAAAAATAACTAAATTTTCAAACCCTGTAAATGAAATTTCAATCACCAATAAATGAATTTTCAATCACAGTAAATGAAAAGTGTTTGAATGGATCCCGCACCAAAAAAACTATTCATAATTGGACAAAATCCTTTTAGGAAATTTCTTCTATTTTTATAAACTACGAAATAAATGAATCTTAAAAAAATCCACCGAAACCTTTTTTCATTGTAAATGGTGTGGGGTCCTTTCAAGAATTTTCTAACGTATTTCTAAATACATTATTTCTAAACACGTATTTCTTATCTAAGAAATACGTATTTCTGAAAGTTGAATTAAGGGTATTTGATACATAATGACGTCACAAATTACCGACCGATTTTTTATTTACATTCAGCGGGTTTATTAAGAGAGAAATACAAATATAATGCTGAAATTTCGGGAAATAATAGAGAATATATTTAGGCATCGGTGTCCGGCGCATTTCAGTGTTTATTTTGAAAAAAAATTCCAAAAACTATTTTTTTTAAAAATAAAAACTGAAACGCACCAGACATCGATTTCTTGATATATTCTATATTATTTCCTCAAATTATATTATATTATATTATTATAATAATATTATTATTCCTCAAATTATATTATTATATTATATTATATTTGCATTTTTCTCCTAACCCGGTACCCCATGATTTTTTTCCAACAAAAAAATTCAAGCGTTTTTAGGAAGGCTATAGAACAATTCCTGGTTGTTTGCTTTTTCAAAAACTCACCCCCCCCCCCTCTACCGCAACCTGTTTCATGGCAAAAGAATGAAATTTGACATTTTGTTTAAAGAATGATTGTTTATTTTAAAAATTACTTGTTTACCCCCTTAACAATTAGTTGGCGGGGTTTTTAAACCGTTTGAACCTCACAAGAATATTTTTTGCGGTTTAAAACGATATGTATCATATATGATACGCGATGCAGTAGGAGGTTAATAAACCCGCTGAATATAAATAAAAAATCGGTTGGTAATTCGTAACATCATTATGTGTCGCATACCCTTAAAGACAGCGAAGTTCATAAATTCAACTTAAACTTAATATCATAATTACAAGCAAGCATAATTAACTGAAAAAATAGATAAGCTTTAAATAGATAAGCTTTAAAAAAATATGTTGACCAGATACATATTCAAAATAAAGAAAATATCATTTGATTGAAAGTTAGGAAAATTGAATTGTAATTGGGTGTAATATATATTTCTTATTAATAATAATAAATGAATGAAACATCAGTCAACGAAAAAAAAGGAAAAATAAGTATGAAATATATTTATTAATAATTGCTATACTCCCACACTTGAAAATTTGTCGATGCGGGTTAAACGGTTAAGGTCTAATACGGTTCGAGATAATATTTAAAAAATGATCCTCGTCTGACTGGCGATGCGTAAAGGCAACGGTAAATTATTTCCCGCCTATACGCCTTTGTACACCTCGCTGTACGAGTACAAGTCCCGCTTGTAAGAACGGTCACTGGTGCTTATATTGCGCCGGTTTTGCATTTACGCTTTTAAAGTTACGCAATCCATTTTCATAATGCGTAACCAAAACTTCCTGTTACTGTCGTGGGATCTAGATACCGTTGCTTTTCGACCAGGAGTGCTAACTCATTCGCCCACCCCCACAGAAATGTAGTACATGAAATGGTACCATTCATCGTGACACACTGATTTGTGCTCAGACATGTTGATTTTGAAAGAAAGTACAAAATCTGGAAAAACAATAAAATTTATTGTGATTATTGATGGTGTGTATTTACTGGAAACTGAGAATTCAATAGTCAATACTGAATTTATGAAAGACAACACCTCATACATTAAGTTTAGAGAACTTTCGATTAAGGATGAATTTATGTGGAGCGGAGAGTTCAACTAAGATAATATAAATATTTAAGTTTTTAGTGAAAATCTATTTACATAGATTGAAAAAAATTTATCCTATACATTTTCTTGAAAGAGTAGTAAGTAGCAAAAAATATACTCTCTAAATCTGAATTAGTCACTTTTGAGTGATTTAGTAATTAAGTGATTTGATAATTTTTACTAATTTTCAGTCAATAATGACTAATTCACAATGAAATACTATTAATTAACTACTTTAGTCACAGTACTGAATTTGACTCCAGTAATGATTTTTTCTACTACATGAATTAGTTGTGATCTCACTGATGGGAATTAGTCATTACTGACTAAAAATTAATTAAACTGATATTAAATTATTTCTTTCCAAATAATTTAGTAACAGTTTTACGAATCGGCACTGTTTCATTAGTCTAAATTGAATATTTCAGATTTAAAGAGTATTTTGTCTAACAGTTATAGAATTATTGCAGAATACAATTTTTATAATAAGAATAATTGAATTGCAAATGAGGGGTTCACACAGTAAAAAAGAATACCTAAAATTGTTATACCTTAAAATAGTTTGGTTTTAATTTAGTAAGATTTGCCTTAATTTAATACCACGTTACCTGAATTTCAGAATTGAGTCTTAAATTCAGACAAATTTTACTTAAATTACCTGAATTTCAGAATTGAGTCTTAAATTCAAACAAATTTTACCTAAATTACCTGAATTTCAAAATTGAGTCTTAAATTCAGACAAATTTTACTTAAAATCAAGGCCAAGGATATTGTTACGGAAAGTTTCGTACAACTAGCATACAACACAAAGGGAAAGCAGGCTATTGTATGGAAATTTCTGTAATACTACACACTGCCTAAAATCAAATCACTTTTGCCTAAATCCAGGCAAAAGAGGGGTTGCAATAAGACTTGTTTTTGGCCCCAGAATCAGAAAATTTTTTGTTTGAAAACGAAAACTCGAAAGTATCTGATATTTTTTACTTCATATTCGTTTACTTAAAAGATATTATTTTACGTAAGAGCAATTGAAATTGAGCGATTCTTTCAGAAGCTAAAAACTGTCTACTGTAAATTGAAGACATTCTTTTTCCTCTCAAAAAGTTATTTAGTTTAAATTGTTCGTACGTAAAATAATATCTTTTAAGTAGATGAATAAGTTATGTACGCTACAAAAATGTTTATGAAACTTAAGACACTTTTCCGAAACCGTATCTGAAAAGTACTAAACTGTAATTGAATTTTCATGAAATTTTTCTTAAATTTCAGTTACGGTTGGTTACGGTACCTGAATTTCCGTAAATTTATAATAAAGGCCATTTTACAAAAGTTATAAAAATTTTGAAAAACCCAAAAATTAAATTTTCTCGAAAATGGCTGAATCAATTTTGATGGATCAAATATATATTCTATAAGATATCACAGCGGTTCTAAAAAAAAACTGGCGAATCAATTCTGGTCATTATAAAGGAATAAAAAAATTTTTTGAAATTTAGAAAAATTTTTTCTGATGAAAGCGTTTTGGTACCGCCACAATTTTTTTCCTGTAATACACTCACGACCTCAGTAACAACATATATTTTTGTGAGAATGGTCCCAATTTTACTTCACAGTTTAAAAAAAAACAATTGTACATCTTGTATTCTCGATCTTTTTTGTATGCCATTACATACGCCACATAGTGTGGTCAAAAGCACTTTTTGGAGACAAAAGTCTGTTAACAATGGATTTTGATGTTTTTTTTTTAACCGTAAGGCTTCCAGGTATAACGAATCAGTGCACACAATTCACTTTGGCCAAACAAAAATTTTTTATTTAACAACAAAATAAACAATATTTTTTCCCTAACTTTTCAGATGTACCTTTTTTTTAATCTTCAAATTGACTTAAAAAGAGCTTAAGTCTTATAACTATCTAGTAACAATTTCCAGTAGGCTAGAGTAAGCAAAAAAAATTTTTATAATATTTTAAACAAATTAAAGAACAAAAGCCATTTTCTTGTGATTTGCAATGATTAGTTGTTTGAAATTCATAGTTTTTGTATAAAATATGAGATAAATTAATGCCTTATTGTGAAAAGTTAAGAATAGCTGCTGTTTGACAATTATTTAAACAACTTTTATAAACAAATACACAATTTTCGTATGTCACAATGAATAGGCTCAATTTTTTGCAGAATCAACTAAAAATGTCTTGCTAAAGACTCCTTGCTGTCATTTTTTCAAATTAGCAACAACTTTTAATTATTTAAACAATAATTATAAACAAATTCACATTTTCAACATTATTCCACAAATAGGCCCAACTTCTTTGCGAAACTAACTAAGAATGTATTGCCAGTAACTTTTAGCTGTAATTTTGTTCAAAAATTGATAAAACATATTAATTATTTAAACATTTTTTAAAAATAAATGCAGATTTTTACCATTTTTCCAAGAATAAGCTCCATTTTCTTAGCGGAGTAAACTAAAAATGTATTGACAATGACTCTTTGTTATGATACTTTGTCAATGAAAAAGAACAGTTAATTATTTAAACATTTTTTATAAACAAATGTACATTTTGGCCACTTTTGCATGAATAGGCTTATTTTTTTCGTTGAATAAACTAGAAATGTCTTACCAATGACTCCTTCTAGTCATATTTATTCAATTAACAAAAACTGTTGATTATTTAAACAACATTTATAAACAAATTCACAGTTTGACCATTTTTCCATAATAAGTATTAATTTTTTTGCGGGATCAACAAGAAATGTCTTTCCAATTATTCCTTCTTGTTATATTTTTTGAATTAAGAAAAAGTGTTGAGATGCGATACCCAATAAATAGATAATTTGATAACCCAATAATTCAATAACCAAGAACCCATCACACCTTTCATTAACATATTAATATATATATATATATA
>JBAGKK010522539.1:0-13113 GCA_037177015.1 Euceroptres primus
ATAGAGTCATACGCTTTTTTAAAATCAATGAGCAACTGGTGTAGTGCTTCTACATGTTCCCATTTCTTTTCTAGTAGATTTCAAAAATATAGGAAGTAAAATTCTTTCTTATAGATATAAATTGATGTTATGGTTTTTGGTCAGATGAAATTTAATTAAGTAGATGTTATTTATTTTTTGTCTACTGGCCTAGTTTATTAATGAAGAAAATACAGTTTCGTCCGTCGACGCCGGACGAATTTTCTTCATTAATAAACTAGACCAGTAGACAAAAAATAAATAACATCTACTTAATTAAATTTCATCTGGCCAAAAAGCTTAACATCAATTTATGTCTATATGAATGTTGGAATGATAACAACGGAAAAAGCTAATTATGAAAATGGATTCTTCCAAAAAGTTAGAGAGAGATTCGATATTGGAGCAGTGGAGTCCCTCAAAGATTGGAGCAAGTTAAGTATTCGCATCGAAAATTTAAAGAATCAACTAAAAAATGTGAAATCCACGTGTTGCTTAACATGCAATACTGCATTAACCTTTTATCTTATCTATTCTAACTTCAAGGTAAGGAACCTCGTAATTGATAATTTATTTGCATAATAGTGTTTATTATTTTATAAATGATAACCACCAACAACTTTTTGTCAACTAATGAAGTCCGGCGTCGACGGACGAAACTGTATTTTCTTCATTAATAAACTATACCAGTAGACAAAAAATAAATAACATCTAAAGTAACATCTAAAAGGACTCATTTTAACCTTTAATCTCGAAAGAATATTCATCAAGGCCACATTATTACCGAAAGGCTTGCTATGGTTTCCAGTCTCTCTTTTATTCATGCATTTTCAAATATGCCAGTGGAACTAAATCTAATCTAAAGGTTTTATTTTACTTAATAATATTTTCTAAGGTGGTTTAATTTTTTTCCGAATTGCTTAATAAAAAAACTTAAAAATGTTTAAGGTGGTTTAATTTTTTTTCAAAGCTGACTAATAGGGAGAACTTTCAAAATTTCTAATTTTCACTTAATTGAAAACTTCTAAACGCCATATAGAGTATACAAATTTCTACATCAGTGCTTCAAAATTAATACAAATTTCTACATCAGTGCTTCTAAATTAATACAAATTTCTACATGAGTGCTTCAAAATTCCCTTTGCATTCGTTGAATACAAAAGGAACGATATTGACCAATTCCAAAAACTCAACTTCAGGGATGAGCTGTTTGAAGCTTTATTGCTTTTCATACGACGTAACATCATCGTATTACAGAACCCATTTATATAATCTATTGACTATCATTTTTCTTTTGTTCATCTCCTATATCTTCAACTTTTTTTACAGCAGCGCCCATTCATTCAATTTTTCAATTGCGCTCGGAAAACAATGCCTATTTCGCGCAGTTATTTTTGCAACGCGGGTGCAAAAAACCTTCAAAGCGTTGGTAGTTTCAGGGTTTTGTTTTCGGAGAACCAATCGTAGAATCCTCGAGTATAATAAACAATTTCTCTCCACTACGACGCGCCTCGCGCTAAACAATCGCGTCACATTATCGTCGCGATGCACTGAGTGAATTGTTCCTCTGTGACACGTCAAAACTTTGCGTCTGTCAGACCGAGATAGATGCTGCAAACATAAGGAGCAAAGCTGCGAGAGATGGAAGAGGGGTGTGTTTTGTATTTGTATTGTGTATATGTGGCAACAGGGAATGAATGAAGAAGAAGAAAGAGGAAATCTGCATGAGGGAGAGACGCGTCTATTAGAAAATGACGTTACTAACCGGAGGCGTCATTCCGCTCTCTCTCTCACTATCTCTCTCTCTCTCTCTCTCTCTCTATTTTTCTTTTTTTTTAATTTTTCTTCCTCTCTTGTATTTTCGTTTGTCAGTGAAAGCGAACGTAAAGAGTCAGTGTGTATGTCTATCTGCGTTACGTTCATACTATGTGAGGCATGAGAGAAAGCGTGTGGGTATGAGCTTGCAAACGTGAATTCGCTCTAAAGGAACCCATTGCGATTTGCCGATTGCGAATAGTGAGAGACGAATATGGTATAGTGTAAATGCCACATCTCACCACCACAACTTCACGTACACATTTCATAGATAAACAGACAAATAACCACGTAGCTACAGTTATAGGGGTGGAACCACAAGTACGGCATTCTGTGTGATAATGGGGTGCCTCGGGTTGAGATGTCAAGTCGTTAAGGGAGACGCGTTACATGCTCATTGTATATGATTTTCGTGAATTGATAGCGTTCATCTTTTTCTGGCTTTTTGACACAGATGAACCTAAAAAGAAAGTTGAAAATAATTTGAAACAAAAATGAAACAGTCGTAAGATCCTGATTTGGTTCAACATGAACTGAAAAATTGGTTTAATGTGATTTAATATCGGGTTCATTTTGAACAAAATCAGGGTCTTATGTTGGTTTAATTTTGTTGGAGATCATTTTTCACTTTTTTTCGGTTCATCTAGAACTCACGATCACAGAAAAACGGTTATCATCAATTTAACGCTGAATTCAAACTGAAATTGAGTTACAACAAAAATGAGTCTTAGAAACAAATGAAACGATAATGAAAAATATAATTGTTTTAAATTATTCAAAATGAGATGCAATAAAATTCACACTAATGATAATTTAATGTCTCTGGGTTCTTTCTTCAACAATCAGTGAAAATCAACTAATTTTCAGTTGAAATTGCCTGAAATTGCAGTTAGTAACGTGACCATCTTGATACAAGCCTTTTTGAAAAAATCATTATACTGTTATAAAAAAACTTCAATTACTTTACTTGAAGTTTTATTCAATTATCGTAGCCAAATCAATTTTCAACCAAAAGCAAATGAATTCTGAACCAAAATGAATAAATTTTCAACTAAAATAAATTAATTTTCAACTGAAGTAAATGAATTTTCAACGAAAAATAAATAAATTTTCAACCAAAAATAAATTAATTTTCAACAAAAAATAAATGAATTTTCAATTAAAAGCAAATGAATTTTCAATCACAGTAAATGAAAGTGGTTGAAATTTCAAGAATTATCTAACAGTGTAGTGTAGTGAGAATGATAAATTCCAATCAATAAAGCTTCTATTTTGATGATAGAAGAACTTGATCCCTTAGGATCAAGTTTTTTTTCTCTTCATAGATGCAAAAATAAAAGATTTTCTCTCCCACTAAGGTATTTGCTCCACAAGACTGAACCAACATCGACACGTCCCATTGTCCCATTTCTCTTTTTTCTTCTTCTCAGCTTTTCGACTTTATCGAGCAGTGGAACAGGGACTTGTGCTTTAGGGCGAGGAAACACTCTTTGGCAACGGTTCAAACCTTGCTGAAACTGTTCATCGACACTGCCAACAAACTCAGTATCGATTCTTTAAAGAGAACTTTGTCAGCCATTGAAATTTCTATTACCTATTCGACACTAGTAATAAGAAGAAAAAGTTAATTTTGAAATAATGAAATATTTTTTGATTGAATGTAATGATCGTCCTGAGTAGATCCTTCAAAAATAATTCCTTTAATACAAATAAATGGTTTCTTTAAAGCGAAGGTAAGAAGCGACTAAATAATAATAATTAATTGTTAATAATTAACTAGTTCAATGGTTGGCTAGAGGGATTCAGGATGTCTAGCGTCCTGGAAATCCTTGAAAACCTGGAAAAGTCCTTGAATTCTTTTTACCTGGAAAAACCTGGAAAATTCCTTGAATTTCACTCACAGTCCTAGAACTCTTATCTCTCTAAATTTGAGTGAGTAGTTTCTTTTTTCAAATTACAGGCTTGTTACATCAGGTCAGAAAATTCTGGAAAGTCAGGGAAAACTTTCAAGGAGTCAGGGAATTTTTTTAATTCAACAAATTATAATTATATGTAAATAGTTATAATTATAATTTAACAATTGTTATAATTATATAGTTATAGTATTAAAAACTCAGGGATTACAGTCAGTCCCCTATTTCCCTTTTTTCCCTCTTTTCCCTTTTATTCTCCAAATTTCCTAAAATCAATTCTTTTTATAGTTTCATTTCTTTTTCTCCCTTTTTTTATTTAAATTTCCAAATGATTTTCTTAGAATTATGAGAAATAGAAAATTAGAAACTTGTAACATTCAAAAACTTTTTAAATGTTTTCTTAAATATCCCATAATTTCAAAATTTTCGAAATCTACGATAGTCTCCTAAAACATCTTAAAGTCCTCCAGCATCTTTAAAATTTATTTAAAATCCTTGAAAATTCTCCAAAATACTCTAAACTGTTTTAAAATCTACAACCATTTAGATTCTTCTGAATTCTTCCATAATATTTTAAAACCTTCCGGATTCTAATTAATTTTATTTATCTATAATAATCTTATACAATCTTAAAGAATTCTTAATACTTAATTCTCAAAAATTCTTTAATCTACAAAATATACTATAATGTTCCAGAATCTTCTAAAATCGTCTAAAATTTTCTGGACTCTTCCATGATCTAAAGTCTTCTAGCATCGTCAAAAATATTCTGAAATATACCGGAAGTTTTGAACTTCAAATGAACGAACTTTTTTTCATAACTCAAATTTATCTTGAAATATCTTTCAGTCTAGAATATAAAGAGAAATATCATGAGCTTCTTTATCATTACAATAGTTTCTATATTAATAAATCATTATGTTAAAACAAATTTGTGTTTAAAACGAAATGAAATAAAGAATTCGTTCATTTAAACTTTCACAACTTCAAGCACATTATTCTGAATTTCCAGAATTCTGCAGAATTCTTTAGAACCCTCTCAAAAGACTAATAATCTTGAAGAATCTTCTAGACTGTTTTCAGAATCTTCCTAAAATTTTGTAGATTTTTTGAGTCTTCGAAAAAAAAGTCTGGAAGAGACTAGAAGATTTTAGACCTCTATGGAAGATTTTTGAAGAATCAGGAAGTCTCTGTGAGATTCTAAAACACTCAGAAATCTAGATTGTAGAGAATTTTTTGGAATTTTTAAAGACTAAATGAATCTACAAGTTTATGGAAAACTAAAAAAATTGTGGAATATTTTAAAAGTTAGTTGAAAATTCCAAAAGTCATGAAGGATTTAAAAAAATTCTAGAACATTTCAAAGATTCTGAAAGTTAAGAAATTTGAGGAGTGTTCTATTAGACTATAAACAGGAATTTAAGATTTTTAAGGATTTTTTAAGATTTTGGAGAATTACAGCTTCCTTGGTATTTTTAAAAGAAAAAAACTTCCGTACTTTTTTTTAAATTCCCTTTTTTGAAAAAGAAATCCCCTATTTTCCCTAAAATTGAACTTCTGAACCACTGTGATCCCTGTATTATATAATTATATTTTTAATTATAACGCCAGATAACGGTATGGGAAAATGAAAAATTGATCAGGGATACAGATAAATACAGTTAGTTAAACTCAAGAATTTCATAAAACGTATAATATACATTTTATATGGTTCATTTAGTTGCATAAATTATTTATATCGTACAGGTTCAAAAAAAGAAGATTTTTTCCATGAAATTTTATGGTAATAATGAAAAAATGATACCTGGAAAAATTTATTTTTTACCTGGAAAGCCTAGAAAAGTCCTGAAATTTTTTTAGGAAGAAACACTAGATATACCCTAGAGATTACTAGCTTTTCTAGAAAAATTAACTAAAATTCTAGTTTATTTAACTAAAATCTAGATGATTTAACTAACTTCTAGTTGATTTAAATAAAATCTATAGCTTATTTTACTAGTTCTTTTAGTTAATTTTACTAAAATTAACTAGTAATCCCACTTTTTTGGGTGATTTTGTTTGTCAAATTTGAAAAGTTTATTAATCGAAAATCCTCAAAATTCTACAAAAGACTATGTGCCTGAAGTTTTGAACGTTCAAATGAATAAAATTTTTATTTGATTTAATTTTAAAAATTTGTTTTAAAATATTGTTTTATTAATAAAGAAACTAACAATGTAATGATAAAAAAGCTCATGCTTTCCTTTATTTTGTATAAATATTCCAAGATAAATTTATGTTAAGAAAAAAAATTTCGTTCATTGAACGTTCAAAACTTCGGGTAAGTAAAAGATTCCCAACTTTTCCTAAAGTCTTACAAAATCTTCAAAACTTATTTGACATCTGTTAACATTCTCCTTTCAAACTTCAAACTCCTTCAAAACCTTCAAATTCTTCTTAAATCTTCCATAATTTTCAAAAAAATTTTCGTATCTGTTACAATTCTCTAGATTTTCAACTTGATTCATAATCTTCCAGACTCTCTCAGAGTCTTCTTAATCTTCAAAAATAGTTTTTCAACACCTGTTTAAATTTTCAAAATATCTGTTTCCAAATCTTATGAAATCCTCTAAAATATTCTGAACTCTTCCATATCCTTCTAGAATCTTCTAAAGATTTCCAGAATTTTCCAGAATTTTTTAGAATCCTCCAAAATCTACAAAAGAATCAATAAATTTTCTCAAGTCTTTCAGAATCTTAAAAATTTGGTCGAGGATATTATTACGGGCCTCGGCCCATACTATGATGTGTGCTAGTTGTACGGAAATTTCCGTAATACTAGAAACTGCCTAAAAATTTATCTGGAGTCTCTAAAAATTCTCCAAAATATTCGAGACTTCGAGAATCTTTTATAATCTTCTAGTTTCTTTGGGATTCTTCCATAATCTTTTACAGTTTTTTTGGTTTCCCTATAATAATATTATAAAATATTAAAGAATGTCCTAAAATTCTTTAATATTCTACAAAATATACTAGAGTGTTTCAAAATCTTCTAGAATAATATTCTGAGCTTTAGAATTTCCAGAATTCTGCAGAATCATTTAGAACCCTCTAAAAGCTACAAAAGACTCCCATAATCTTGAAGAATTCTTCTAGACTATTTTCAGAACCTTTCTAAAATTTTATAGAATTTTTGAAAATCTAGGAAAAGAATCTGGAAGAAACTGGAAGATTTGAGAAGTTTATAGCAGAATTCAAAAGATTATGAAGGATTCTAAAATATTCTGAAAGAGGGTAGAATTTTTTTGCAAATTATAATAATTTTGGAGTGTATTTGAAAATTTTAGTAAATTCTGGAAGATTTTCTTAGAAGGTCCTAGAAAATGCTTGAGGATTTTAGAAATACCCAATTTTAGAATTTATATTTTAGAATCAAGTTTCTAAAAATTCATGAAGATTTTAAAAAATCAAAAAAGTATAAGATTCTAAAGGATTTTGAGGTATTTCAGAAGATTGAACGAAACTACAAGTATCTGGAAGATTTAAAATATGTATTCTAGACGATTCTAAAAGGTTGTGGAAAGTTTTTAAAGATTTCATGAAGAATTTTGTAAAATTTTAGAAAGTTACAAAGTATTTGAAAGTATTGTCGAGTATTTTTTAGATTTCTAAACAGGAATCGGAAAATTTTTGAGGATTTTTTGTAAGATTCTGGAGAATTTCTACAGACTTATTTCGAAAATCTGATTCGTTGAAAATTTAAAAATTCGTCAATTTCATAATTGACGATTCAATTCTAACCGAAATCTAACCGAAATTTGTTGGTCACTTGTTTGAAAAAATCGTTACTTTTTCTCCACTTTTTTCAATCTTGAACGTCGCTGGCAGACTTAAAAAAAATGATATCAAATTAAGGGAATATGTCCGACTCAAAATAAATCCGACTTTTTTTATGTCAAAAATTCCTTGGTACAAAGAAGAGGAACAAAAAAATGCATTTCTTTGAACCCTGGATTTTTTTTCCAATATAGTTAACTTAGAGTAGTTGGAAGGAGAAGTTCCGCTCTTTTATTCTTTTGAAGCTGGAAGTGGTTCTCTTGGTACTACGTCTTTATGCGTTATGCATTCTTCAATAACCACTTTCCTGTCCCTCTGGTTTTCAGGATTACTGTCTGGTCCTAATGGACTCTTAATGATAATTTTTTTTATTCGTCATATTTTTTTCTCTTCATTTATAAATTATATTTAACACTATTCACAATTACGTCTTGAAGATCTCTTGATTAAAAAGCTATAAAACAAAATATTATTTTTAGTACTGGTAAAAGTCAGAAGCTAATTGGAGAATTTATTTTGTTTTTTTCTGTGTTTAAAGAATCCTATACAACGTTAAATCATACCCAACTCTCTTTTCTTTCCAGAGGGAAATGAAAGCGGAGAACAAGATCGTTTATAAAGGAAAAAGCTATTGATAGCTAATGATATCTATTTTCTCTTAACTAAACGACAGAATTTCCCTGAATTTGCGATTGATCGGTGAAATAGGTCAGGTAACCATGGCAATGCGTCTCTTGGTTTCGTCCGCTCGGACAGGCATCCTCCGCGTCGAAGGAATTTTCATCGCAGTTGCCGAGCAATTTTCGTCGCGAATGAAACACGATTATGTTTTCAGACTGAAGTGATGGGAGGGAAAATGTGGGTAATAAAATCCCTCAGGCCACGTAATTCTACTTTTGGTTGATGCCAGTAAAACGTCGCTTTTTTATTTATGTTTATTTCTGTTCCTTGCTCAATATAATTTTTACCGGTGAATATACGGAAACTTTACTACCGATTATCCTCCGCATATTGTAACATAACATGCACCATGATCGATAACTCCTTCGACTTATTTATTTATGATCAAATTCATGCTTCTTACCAACATTGCCATATTTTATGTCTCTATTTTCCCAGGCTTCGCGGTTCATGTTCACTAAAAATAAGGTCAAGCCATTTTGTTATTTTCATCACGTATAAAGTGTGCATAAAGTGAAACTTAGGTTGCATTTCGATTTTTTTTTATAGACTCTTTATTCACATTTTATACATTTTTTTATATTAGTTTGCCCATTTTCTTCAAATGTAATTTAAAATACAAATTTTAAAAAGAAAAAGATTTTGTGGAATGTCCAAAGTTTTGAATTTCCAGTTCAATTTCCACCAGTTTTCAGAATTTCACCAGAATTTCAGTTTAATTCGAAAAGTGAATGACTGACTCTTTAATTAAATTACTCACTTCAGTTAAATTTGCAATTACGTGAGGTATAATTACACAAAGTTACAAGGTGTAAGTACTTTCACTTTGCAAAATCTTCAAGAAAATTTTAAATACCAGTTTAAAGTGAGCTCTAAAATTCCAAGTCTACTGGACACCAAGTCTAACTTTCATTAGGATAGTAAATTACTTTTTACTAGTTCGAAGTTAATTTTTGTTTTTTGAGAATATTTACAGATTTTGTAATTCTTTGTAAAAAAGATATTAATGGAAGGAGCAATTAGTAAAAAGTTTTGTTGTGTCTTGCTTATCGTTGTGCCATTATGGCTGGCTGTAGCGAACTTTTACTACTGCAGTTAAGAGATTCCTGTGCCTGTGACCAGCTACTGCACGTCTGACTATAACTGAATTTACTACTTAGGACAATCTTGCTCCTCCCTGAGTAGTTTAACCATAAATTAAGTATTCAATTATTATCAAAACCATTAAATCTGTGAATATCTTTACATATTTACAGATTTTTAAACACAAAAGTTTAAATTATTTTTTAATGAGTTTGTATATTTTTTAAGTCAGACAAAAATCAACACAGAAAATCCCAACGTATCATTTTAATCGGCAGCAAAATGAGAAATCAAAAAACAAAAGACTGTGTCAATAAAATAAATAATCCACTTCAGATCAAAATAATAACGCTGCAAATTAAAATAATATCCCACGATTTACTGTGAATGTAACATTATAAAAAGATGAATAAATGCAAATACGACACTAATGAAAGACATTTTAAAAATAAAAAATATTGTGAATTCATTAACAGAACAAGATATTCCACAAAATTTTTTATGGATGGGCAAACTCAAAGTCTTTCAATTAATTTTTTGTTTTACATGAGTGAAAATACACTCCAGTGAATAATGAGCGTCAGTTGATATTGGCTCTGCGGTAGGTCGGGTCAAGCTATAATTACCACGAGCAAAAACAATCCTTATTTTACGATGCATCGGGGCAATAAGTGTTTCTCGGATCGACGAGGTGATTGGGAGTTGAGCCAAGACTTTGACTCATTTCGAATCACACTTCGCAACTGGCCCATCGATAAAACAATGCCCCTGACTTCCTCGAATTACAAACAGTTTATAAATTGTTATGCATTTATAAATATTCTTTTCTATTTGAAATTATTTTTAAATTATACAAGTGGGTTTCAACCTTGGAGAAAATTGCAGATGTGGTTTAATATAAAAAAAGGGAATGTTGAAATGTTTACATAATTTGCATTTTGAAGATAGATATTTTGCAAACGGTAGATATGCAGACAGCAATTTGAATACGTTATCTTTACTAAGTGGCATAATTTTCGAGACATTCTATTATAAAAAGTCGACATGTGTCAGTGGGGCAAAGTTACATTCATAATTTTACGTGTGCATATATACGTATACATTCCCTCAGGTGTTGTAACTTTTTCATGGTAAAATTCACGTTCATGCTGTGAAGTTGATGCGAAAAAACGATGTAGCATTTATCGCTCCTGTACGTTAAATTAAAAATAAATTATGTTGACACTGCTATTTTCATGCCAATCCATAAAGAATTTTTAAATTAACTTTATTTTATAGCATATGTACATTTAAAAATCATTCCTGAACAAACTAAATATCACCTAAACCAACAAATAACATCAAAAAACTTGTACAAGAATCCATAATTTTTTTACTATGCATCGTAAAAATTCATCTAAAATTGAACAACTTCACGACATACTTCCTTTTTTCCAAAAGCGTGATATAATCTACTGAAGCGACATATGTAAAATAAACCATGCACATCAGTGATAAAACATGAACTTCTCCATGAATGGGTTCCGAGCTAATACATTTTACGACCATTTTATGACTTAAAATGGCTTTTAGGAGTTAAAAGGTAGCGCATTTTTTTTTTTTGATCACGTAGCACTAAAAAAAGTTATCGTGGAACGTGTACAGCGAAAGTAGAAAGTTTAATCATTAAATATTAAAGGCAGAATGAGTTTCTAACTAGAACAACACCTCATCTAACATCTTTAACGTAATTCTAATTAGCAAAGAGGATTAACACGATCTGGTGATCTTCCCTTCTTGATTTCATCGCTTCCTTAAACCCAGTGGTTGCACTCAGTTATCTAATTATTTAAGCCGGCGCATTCGACCCAGAGATTCATTAGACCATCAGCCTTGCCACGCTTTGGATGGTTAGGAATCGCATTTAACTGGGAAAATAGGGAAGAGCTCAGGATGAAATCAGAGGATAAGGTTGAGTACGAGTCGCGAAGTTGGCCATTGTTGAAAGACAAAAGCTTCGAGCAAAATCATAACTTCACATTCGTGCCGTTACGCAGATAACTTTCCGTCGAAAGGCCATTATCCTCATTCTGCTATACCTTCTCCATTCTTCCTTCCTAAATTCTCCCGAAATTCCAAAAGTTAAAAATTGTTCTGTTTCGGTTGAAAATAGCTAATAGGGTAAGGGAACCGAATGTGGATCAGGTTTCAGAAACCATGCGTTTAAAAATAGAGTTTTAATTCAAAATTATTTTTATTTTTAGGATATATTAAGTAGCGGGTCGAAAATATCGATTTTTTATGACCAATCAAATCTCGACTGTGAAACAAGGTTGGCTTTTCTAATCAGGATGAGTGTACAATTTTTTTTTTTTCAGTGTCTAGTATTGCGGAAATTTTTTTTCGTACAACTAGCACACACATGGGTTGAGGAGACCCCTTATGTTCAGGGTATCTAGCGGTCCGGGAAAAATCCAAGAATTTTATTTTACCGAGAAAAACCTGGGAATTTTATTTTACCCGGGCAAAACCCGGGAATTTTATTTAGGATCGGTATTATACTTATATTTTACTTTTTTATTCTTCAGATTTTAACTTGATCGGGGAAGCAAATTGATCGAAAAAAACCGGGAATTTTAAATGGCCTGATCGCTAGACACCCTGATTGTTGTACGGAAATTTCCGTAACAATATCCTTGGCCTGTATTTTCGGTCAATATTATAGTTGATCACGAGTCACGAGCTTGACATTTTTTATTTTGGAAATTTGTATATTTCTTTCTATGAGTACAAAAATTATGGTGAATTTTTTTAATGGGAAGATTATGGTGATAATTAATAATAAAAAATAAAAATTGAAAAAAAATAATTCTGACCAAGTTATAATTTTTTGAAAGTTACCAAAAAAAAATAACTTTTTTCTAATTGGCGAAGGAAATTAATTTTTAAAAAATTTTTAATTTTTCAAATAAACTTTCATTAACCTTAAGGGAATGTGATACGTTATGATGTTACGAATTACCGAAGAGGTATAAAAAATATTCAGAAATCCTATTTCAAAATAAACAAAGATATTAACTTGAAACTCAAGAGAATGATAGGAAATATAAATGGGCACATGTGTTATGTCATTTTTCTAAATTTTGAAAAAAAACATTTTTTCAAAATAATTTTTTTTCAAAATTTTGAAAAAATGACGAGTAACAATTTTTCCTTGTCATATTTTCTATCCTTCTCTTAAGTTTCAACTTGATATCTTTGTTTGTTTTAAAATAGGATTGTCGAATATTTTTTATATTCCGTCAGTAATTCGTGACATCATAACGTATCACACGCCCCATTATTTTTGAAAACAAAAAAAAAATTTTAGTTGTTTTTTCAGTACCTTAAAAAACTCTAAAATCCCGAAATTTAATAATTAAAAACAGAGCAAATTTTTTCTAGATTACAAAAAAAGTAATAGATTAATTCTTCACTTCAAGCTAATGAAATTTCATTTAAAAAACTAAACATTTGTTTCAATAAAAGTTTCATTCAGCGATTTTAAACATTTATTTCACTTTAATAAATGAAAAATATCCAGCTTATTAATCGAAACAAATCATCTTAAATATATTTTCCAATATATTTTACCAAAAATGAGAAATTTTTTTACACAATCATAATGTAATATACAAAGGAAATTTTGGGACTATTTCATTCACAAAAGTGAATGAAATATATGGGGTTGTTTTTTTATCTTTTTCTACCCTATCAAAAACATTTTTCAGAATTTTTTCAAATTTTTTTACCTAACCCAAAAAAAGTT
>JBAGKK010522550.1:2682-13113 GCA_037177015.1 Euceroptres primus
AAGAAGAAAAAATGAACCCAATAACGCTTATTGTTTAAAACAAACATAAAATCAGAACCATTTTTTTAATAAATTAATATAAAATATTCTATTTAGTTGCAAAGAAGAAAAAATGAACCCAATAACGCTTATTGTTTAAAACAAACATAAAATCAGAACCATTTTTTTAATAAATTAAATTCTACAATTTTTAATTATTGCCTGAATGTGTAGATTCCGAGGTTCAGAGGATTTAATTATTTTAATAAATTAATTATTTAATTTAATTAATTATTTAATAAAAACAATTGGTTTTATTCTCTGAATAATTAAACCGGTGATTTTTATTCTAAAAACGTCCATAGTATTTTTAAGTGGATCTTTTGTCGTAAAATATTAGAGCGGAAAAAAACATAATGTTACATTTTTCAAATAGTTTATTGTAAAAAGAAGAATACCACGCAAGGTGTAAATTACGCAAAATTAAAACGTCCTTGCGTGATCTGCTTTTCTTTCTTTCATGATAAATAATGATGTCAACTTTACGTGACCTTTTTACAGGACAGAAATAGTCGAACGATAATCGATATTCAGGTTGCAATTCAATATGCAAAAAAAAGGAGAGAAATCTGAAGAACAATAAAGCCTTATCAAGTTTTTATATCACAGATCAACTTGAAGCAACAAGACTTGCATTATTTCTTGAAGGCACGAAAAAAGTGGAACAGGTTAAAGAGAAATTAAACAGAAATTAAGTCCATGCTTATAAAATGAAATATGAAAAAAATGAAATATGCAATATAAAAAAATGATCTAATAAGTCAGTTTTTAATTTACGAAATTACAATATAATAAAAAAGATAATAATAGAATAAAATAATAATAAATAATCCCTATTAGCCGGAAAATTTCAGAGACTACAGTTTTTAACGTCCCACTTTTTCCTGAAGTTATTTTTGCCCCTGCTTTATTATAGCTTACAGATGTTTATATAGAATTTTGTCCATATTCTGACCTGTTCTTTTTCTTGCTGGTTTCTTGGCCAGAGAGTTGCTGTCAAGAAAATTTCGCCTAGATGCTGCCTGGGTCTCGCCGGATCTTTTAACTCCAATGTGATATCCTGAGGATGACCTAATTCCAGCAAAGTTAAATCCAATGCCGCTGCGCCCATAAAATCGTCTTGAAGACCCCAGTCATAATCGAAAACCTATAAACAGCGGAAAATAGCATTGTAAAAACCATCACAAATGGTCAATACAATACAACCATCACAGATCGTCAATACAAAATTTACATTTATAGAAATTTTTAAACTATAACAATTTAAAATTTAAAACTTTCAAAAGACCCAAGTATGATTAGAAATAAAAAATCCAGACTCAAATTTTTATAGCTATCATTTCAATTTTGAAAATATGACAATTTAAAATCCAAAACTTCTAAAAGACCTAAATATGATCCGAAATAAAATCCAAAGCTTCCAATTTTTATAGCTTCAAGTTAAATTTTCAAACTATTACAATTTAAAATTCAGAACTTTTAAAAGACCCAAATATGATCCTCAATGAAATCCAAAGACTCCAATTTCAACTTTGAAGCTTTAAGTTTTGGAAGTATTAAATTTTTCAAAACTTCTAGATTTGAAGATTCCAAATTCATGAGTATTGAATTTTATGTAATGTAACTTTTCAAAAATAGACTTTTACACATAATAGATTTGTAAATAAGATAATAATTGTTAAATGACAGAATAAATGTTCAATTTAACAATAAATACGACAAAAAGACAGTAAATTTAAGTAAATTCAAAAATACAGTAAATACTAACAAGAATCCAGCAATAAAAGAAGGTTTCTAAGTCGATAAAAATAAATATGACATCTGGAATTCAATTGCTAAAAATAAGACAGTGTCTAAAGAGTGTTTAAAGATTTTCAGAAACTGGAGTAAAGTTTCTAACTAAGAATAAAGAAAAATTAGTTTAAGAGGCTGCATGTTTATAAATAGAAAATTTAAATGAAGTTTATGATTTTACCTTGACAGTGAGTGGCTGGAATGGATCTTCTATTGGTAAGGTCACGCTCTCGTCCCACGTCGGGTTCAAGTCTCTGTGAACTGTACGTGACTTGTGCAAAAGACGTCCAGCAGATTTTATTTTCACATATGGGTCACTGGCACCTGAAAAAAAAAACATTTCCTAAAGTAAAACTAAATTTTTACCTAAGAAGAAATATTTTCTGATGAAGAAGACAAAAAAATTAACATCAGAAAATCGAGATTCTCGACCTTTTCAAATTCTTTTTTCTCAAAAACTGATAATGATTTTTTATCTGAAAACCAGCACGAAGAATCGCAAATTTACTGAGGAAGTAAAAGAATATTTTGTCAATCCAATAGTCTCAAGAATAATTTAGTTATGCAGGTTAATCATTTTTTATAGTGATTTTCCAATTTGGAATATTTTTAAAAATATTTCTAGGATTTGGTATGTGTCACCTATTTTTCTAATAATCAATATTTTCTATTTCTTTCTATTCACGCAGCTTTTTAGGAAAAAGGTACAAAAGATAATTAAAAGATAACTAAAAAGATAATATAAACAAAAATATTCGGAAAAAAATTACATGCGAGCGGGTTAACCCCTAGCAATTTTGATGTACATCTGAATTCAAGGTGAATTCAAAGAATTCTAGGCGAATTCAAAGAATACAATGTGAATTCAAGAATTCTAAAGATTTCAAAGAGTCCGAAAGAATTCAAGGTGAATTAAAATAATCCAAGGTGAATTCAAAAAAATTCCAAGAATTAGAAATAAGAATACAAGATGTATTCAAGAAATTCAAAAGAATTCAAAGAATTCAAGGAATTCAAGGCGATATCAAAGAATATAAAAGAATTCTAGGTGAATTCAATAGAATAATTCAAAGAATACAATATGCATTCAAGAATTCAAAGAATTCAAAAGAATAATTCAAGGAATACAATATGAATTCAAGAATTAGAAAAATTTCAAAGAATTCAAGATGAATTCAAGAAAAATTCAAAGAATCCAAGGCCAGTTCAAAACAATTCAAAAGATTTCAAAGAACGCGAATGAATTCAAGGTGATTTCAACAGAATTCAAAATAAAAATAAAAGATAAATTCAAGGAATTCAAAAGAGTTCAAAGAATTCAAGGCGAATCTAAAGAATACAAAAGAATTCTAGGTGAATTTAAAAAAATAGTTCAAAGAATACAATATGAATTCAAGAATTCAAAGGACTTCAAAGATTTCAAAAGAATTCAAGGTGAATTCAAGGCGAATTCAAAGAATTCTAAGTGAATTCAAAAGAATAATTCAAAGAATACAATATAAACTCAAGAATTCAAAAACTTTCAAAGAATTTAAGATGAATTCAAGAAAAATTCGAAGAATCCAAGATCAGTTCAAAAGACTTCAAAGGATTCAAAAGAATTCAAAGAATTCAAAAAATTTCAAAGAATTTGAATGAATTCGAGGTGAATTCAAAAGAATTCGAGTTAATTCGAAAGAATGATTCAAAGAAAACAACATAAATTCAAGAATTCAAAAGATTCCAAAGAATTCAAAAAAATTCTAGGTGAATACAAAAGAATAATTCAAAGAATACAATATGAAGTCAAGGATTTAAAAAATTGAAAAGAACTCAAGGTGAATTCGAGAGAAATTTAAAGAATCCAAGGTGCGTTCAAAACAATTCAAAGGATTGAAAAGAATTCTAAAAATTTAAAAGATTTCAAAGAAATCGAATGAATTCAGAAGAATTCAAAAGAACTCGAGGTGAATTCAAAAGAATAATTCAAAGAATACAATATCAATTCAAGAATTCAAAATATTTCTAAGAATTCGAATGAATTCAAAAAAATAATTCAAAGAATACAATGTGAATTCAAGAATTCAAAAGATTTTTAAAAATTCGAGAGAATTCAAGGTGAATTTAAGGCTAATTCAAAGAATTCTAGGTGAATTTAAAAGAATAATTAAAAAAATACAATATGAATTTAAGAATTCAAAAAATTGAAAAGAATTCCAGGTGAATTCGAGAGAAATTCAAAGAATCCAAGGTGCGTTCAAAACAATTCAAAGGATTGAAAAGAATTCTAAAAATTCAAAAGATTTCAAAGAACTAGGAATTCAAAAGAACTCGAGGTGAATTCAAAAGAAACATTCAAAGAATACAATATCAGTTCAAGAATTCAAAATATTTCTAAGAATTCGAATGAATTCAAAAAAATAGTTCAAAGAATACAATGTGAATTCAAGAATTCAAAAGATTTTTAAAAATTCGAAAGAATTCAGGGTGAATTTAAGGCTAATTCAAAGAATTCTAGGTGAATTTAAAAGAATAATTCAAAGAATATAATATGAATTCAAGAATTCAAAAATTTTTAAAGAATTCAAGGTAAAATCAAGAAAAATTCAAATATTCTAAGGCGAGTTCAAAAAAATTCAAAGGTTTCAAAAGAATTCAAAGAAATCAAAAGAATTCGAATGAATTTATTTTACTTTAGTTTAGAATGAATTACAGGTGAATTTAAAAGAATTCAAAAGAATAATTCAAAGA
The DNA here is from genome assembly GCA_037177015.1 of Euceroptres primus. Lineage (NCBI taxonomy): Eukaryota > Metazoa > Arthropoda > Insecta > Hymenoptera > Figitidae > Euceroptres > Euceroptres primus. The sequence goes on from JBAGKK010522550.1 coordinate 7,246, forward strand.
ATACAATATGAATTCAAGAATTTAAAAAAATTTCAAAGAACTCGAGATGAATTCAAGGTAAATTCAATGAATCCAAGGTCAGTTCAAAAGAATTCAAGAGAATAATTCAAAGAATACAATACAATAATTCAAGAATTCAAAAGATTCAAAAGAATTCAAAACAATTGAAGGTGAATATAAAAGAATAATTCAAATAATACAATATGAACTCAAGAATTCAAAAAATTTCAAAGAAATCAAAGTGAATTCAAGGGAAATTCAAAGAACGCAAGGTGAGTTCAAAAGAATTCAAAGGATTCAAAAGAATGCTAAGAATTCAAAGGATTTCAAAGAACTCGAATGAATTCAGAAGAATTCGAATGAATTTAAGGTGAATTCAAAAGAATAATTTCAAAGAATACAATATGAATCCAAGAATTCAAAAGATTTCCAAGAATTCGAAAGAATTCAAGGCGAATTCAAAAGAATTCAGGAACAAGTGTGCACCTGAATTGAGTAGTGGTTAACCCCTCGATTACATGATACCTAATTTGATAATTAAATGTAAAATATTAGTTTATTAAATTTTCTAGACTTTAAATTACCACATCTATCCATGGCGACAAGATTAGCCCCTCTCCTGATGTGAAGTCGCAATTGAAAGAAGGCATGTTGCCGCAAGGCCAATTCCCTTCGTCGAGTTATTTCATCCTGCAGCAGGACATCCGCATCCTTGCTTCCGTTGTGATGCATTTCCTCTAAGTAGCTTGTGTCCTTTTGACCTTGAAATCCAGAAGATCCTTTGGAAGATCCATCGCTACATCTTCCTGAGCTATCCTCTTGTAAAAGTCCTATCTTGTCCCTTTTGGATCTTGTAAGTGGCGACTCTGAGACCCGATAAAGTTCATTTTATTGTCATAGAGATAAAGGGATTATATGTAGAAAGTAAAGTGAAAGAAAAAAATATTGAAATAACTGGCTCAATTCTAAAGAATAATTCCAATTTAAAGTTCGAATCTGGATTCATCGAATTTTAAAGAATTTATATTTAAACAATTTTATGCTTCGATATTTCGTAGTTAAAGCATAGAAATTTTATACAGTCAAGAATTAAAAGCTAAATTTAATTAATTAATTAGATTGATTGTAGTGTTTTGAATTCAAAAGTTATAATTTTTGAACCTTCAAATTTAAGTTCGCATTTTAAAAACCCCTGGTAATTTTGAATGTACTCAAATTTGAAGGTTCCAAAATTATAACACTTTTGAATTCAAAACACTCCAATCAAAAGCTCTTAATTCTGAACTGTATAGAATTTGTATGCATTAACTACGAAAAATCGAACCATAAAATTGTTTAAGGGCCATACACTCAAAAAGCACACTTTTGCATATCCACAAACTTTTTACTGCTTTTCGCTGGCAAATTATTTAATATTTAAAAAATTATCTATGCCACTGTTACGATCGGGTACCAGAATTTCCTGGTAGTTAAAACTCTTTTATTTTTAATCGGAAGTAAACTGAGAATCTGACCTAAAGTCACGAGCAAAATCTTTCCGAAAGTCTATCTAAAAAAATTATTTTCTAAAATATCCACACAAATACCTCCTACCACTTTTTCCAGTACTCCCCACACCATAATTCCGTTTCTTGTAAATCTGGAAGCCCAATAAGCAATCAGAATATCCCCTACTCCTGAAACGCGCATCTTTAATATACCAATCGACATTCCCTACTCCCAAAATTGCACATCTTTTGTTACCAATTAAAAACCAGTCCATCTCCTACTCCTAATAAATACATATCCATTATACCTAAACCCCACCATTCCATATTTTATTTCCCAAATAAAATCTAAAAGACCTCCTACTCTCTAAACTTTTTTAACCAATCAACGAAAAACCCATCTCCTATTTCTATGAAATAAACCACAGTAAAATTTACATCTCCTACTCCTCATCTTTTCCACTCCTGCTGACCTCAAATTTCGAATATAAAAACCCGTGCATCTCCAGCAGAAGCGTCTCTCCATTTTGTGCTGATTCAAGTAAAAACTCGTCTAAACACTGGAGTCCCGTCATTTTTCAATCGACGCTTAGTTACTCTTCCCTCGAAAAACGGTGTTAAAAGCGTTTTGCCGAGTCAGAGTTCTCATCTGAGGAACCAATAGTTAAGTAAAATCGCTATTAAACCCCGTAAAATAACGTATGAGTAGAGTCCATAGTGAAAGTAAATTGGTAACTTGACGTAATTACATCTTTTCAAACCAAGGGTTTAAAATCTTTTTCCTTAAGTAACCTAGCGCTTGTATTTTTTAAAACAAAGACAATTCGAGAACTGTGTCACTGGTAATTGAAACTTTGCTACGATCATTTCAGTGTTGACAATGATTTGGAAGTTGAACTTAGAAATTTTAGATAATCCACGAGGGTCCTCACAGTGACCGCAGCTTGGCAGCCCTCATGGTCCAACGATAAAAATTTCTAAGTAGAAAATGTTAACACTTTTTTACCCTCAAAAATTTGAAGCTAGAATAGTTCAAATTCAACAAAAATGCGTTTTTGAAAAAAAAATTATGACAATGTTTTGGAAGTTGGACTTAGAAATTTTAGATAATCCACGAGCGCCTCCGCAGTGGCCACAGCTTGGCAACCCTCACGGTTAAATGATTAAAATTTCTAGCAATAATTAATTAGTGGATGTTCTTATTATAGTACATAGCCCACAGAGTAGTGCTTTGGCAGTAACAATATGTCATCCGAATATGCAGTCATTAAGAAGAAAATTAATTTTGCAAAATAGGGATAAAGTGCGTATAGACTGTCTGCCTTCTGATTACAAATTTTAACATCTAAAAGATATGGTCCCATGGAAAAGTACAACTCTGCTTCGCTGTCGGTCTCAAGTTCAAGTCCCGCTCGAAGTCCCGATTTTGTTCTTAATTTTTTATTTTTTAAATATTTTTGTTCTTATTTTTATTCATTAAAAAGATATATTTATTGAAATATATTTTTAAGAAACTTGTAAATTGTTAATTATTAAAATTAATTTTTTGTCATGAGGGCCCCCACGATGGTCCCATAAGGGCAACCACGAGGGAAATCATGAGGGAAATCCATGTGGAATTCTTACGGATTAGCATGTCGATTCCACGTGGGGCCACGGCTGAATTGTCATGAGGGGGCCCGCGTGACAAGAGGGCAATCTACATAGGCCCCTCACGAGGGCCAACTTCATTTTTCCACATGAGTGACAGCCACATTATAGTATTAAATATGCATTAATTAGATCGCATGAGGAAATGAATAAAAATTTGAAATAGGCTGAGGAATTCTTGTTAATAACTCCACTCTATAAACATCACTCCAAAAACTGAAGGAAGAAAGAATTAATTGCTCTCTTGCTTCAGTATATTTAAATTATTTCTAGAAGCATTACCTGTTTCTTATTTCATTCTTAAATTGATTTTTGTGTAATGAACTAAAAATATTTTTATTTAACTTTCTGAGGATTGAAATAGCTCTGTAAAACTGATTCAATGCTCAGAAAGTCAAATACAAATATTTTTAGTTCATTACACAAAAATCAAATTAAGAATAAAATAACAAGGAAGTAATGTTGTACAAGTAATTTAAATATACTGACTGAAGAGAGAAATTAATTGTTTCTTCCTTCAGTTTACGAAGTGGTATTTATGGAGTAGAGAATTTAAATTCTTATCAGTAGAATTTCTGTCTATTTCAAAGTTTAATTTTCTTTTCTTGTGATCTGATTGAAGTATAATATTACAATATGGAGAAGATAAGTATAAAAAATTGAGTAATTTTACAATAAGAATCAGTAAAAAGTTTGTGAACGTGCAAAAGTGTATATATATATATAAATTCTTTAAAATTCGATGAATCCAGTTTCGAACTTTAAATTGGAATTATTCTTTAGAACTGAGCCAGTATTTCTCCATCTTATTCTTTCACTTTACTTTCTACGTTCCTCTTCATTTTTTTTCTAACCTGGTTTTGAAGGGAATATTTTAAAGTTTAGTCCTTAAGGTTCGAAAGCCTTCAAAGCAGAAGGTTTTTAATACTCTCATTTTTGGAATATATTCTAATTGAAGTTTCCTAAGTTGTATTCAGGGATGGCTAGATTATTTTTTAAAAGAAACTAGTTCCGTTACAGAATTTTCGTAATAAAAAAAATTCTGTACTACATTTCGAAAGTAACAAGAAAAGTAACGATTTTGATAATTACCGTTACTGAGAAAATGTAACTAGTTACCAATTCGTTATCTATTTACAAAAGTAATTTCGTTATCATCATCGTTACACTGAAAAAATATAGTTAAAGGAACTAGTTACTTTTAACTGGTTACTTTTAATTGGTTACTTTTAACTGGTTACTTTTAACTAATTACTTTCCATCCCTAGTTGTATTTTTTAAATATGAAAATCCTCAAATTTGATTGAAGAATTCAAATCACAAGAATATCAGTTTTGAAGGATATAAATTTAAGTGCTTCTGATTATTTGAAAGATTTTAAATCGGAATCTTTCAAATAATTTTCGTTTTTTGATCAGGATAGGAAAAATATTTTATACACAAAAATAGATTTCCATGATTTTTGATAGATTTTTCAAACTACCTATCTTCAGTTGGCAGAAACGAGTTAAAGTTTAAAGTTTTGAAAGATTGATTTTATGATTTTGTATCCACATTTTTATTTCGATTATCTCCTTCCGGTACAAATTGATTTATTTTAATATAATAAAATTAATAAAATTGAGCTTCATTAAAACATAGTGTCATTCCTAATTAGAAAACGACATTTAGAACCCATGTAATATCCTGGAAAACTCTTGGAAATTTTATTTAATTATTAATTTGAATTTCAATTTTTACCAAGGGGTTAACCACTACTGAATTCAGGTATACACTTGTCCATGAATTCTTTTGAATTCTTTTGAATTTCTTGCATTCCTTTAAATTGTTTAAATTCCTTGAATTCTTTGATTTTTTGAATTTTTTGATTTGTTTAATTCTTTCAATTTTTTGAATTCTTTGAATTCTTCAGAATGCTTTTGAATTTTTTCAATTTAATTAAAACTCTTTCAATTCAGTTTTAACTTTAATTCTTAGAATTCGTTTGAATTCGTTCAATTCAATTTAAATTCTTTTGAATGCTTTTACATTTTATTGAATACTTTGAATTATTTGAATTATTTTGAATTCTTTGAATTAATTTAAATTCCTTGCATTCTTTTTAATTGTTTGAATTCCTTGAATTCTTTTAATTCTGCGGAATACTTTTGAATTCTTTCAATTTAATTTAAATTCTTTTAATTCTTTTAAATTCTTCAAATTTTTTGAATTCTTTGAATCAATCTGAATTCCTTGCATTCTTTTGAATTTTGCAACGTTTCGGACCTTGTATGGTCCCTTTTCAAGCCATCTAAGAGTAATAATTTATTTTAAAAAAACAACTTTAGTTTAAACACATAAATACAAGAAATGATTAAATAAAACCATATATAAATAACAAAAATTTATTGAGATGTGGAATAACAAAATTTGAGTAAAAAACAAGTTCGAAAAAATATATATCTTAAGGAAAACTTGAATTTCTAATGTATATAATAAATAGTGTATAAGTTTTTTAACAATAAAAAGTTATAAATAAAATGTTTTACCTGAGAAAGTTTTACAGAAATGTTTTACACCGAAAAATTCTTACTAAACTAACCAAGGGTCAAAACTGAAGAAATAATGCACATTCATTTGAATTGTTTAAATTCCTTAAATTCTTTGAATTCTTCTGAATTATTATTATTATTTATCGGCATTTGGAACTCGAAAGTTCATTGCCTCATCTACCCGAGACCGCCACGCGTCT
>JBAGKK010522561.1:0-13113 GCA_037177015.1 Euceroptres primus
AAGTTATTAATTAATATTTTATAATATTTCAAGTTCTTCAATTCAAGGACTTGAAATATCATAAAATATGAATAAATGATTTTATATTTTATATTATTATTAATTTTTTACATTCCTTGAGTCTCGACAAACGGCATCACTACATTTTTTCGAGAAATAGCGTTTCTACTGCACTTTACGTTAAAAGTTGTTTTTATAATAATAAAAGTACATAAAATTACCTAAAAATCTGAAAAACTGTAATAATTTCTGAAAACATAGCTATAAAATCTTATATTTGTATTTTAGATATTATTAAAGTTTTGCAGATGAAAACTTTAATAATTTCTGAAAACACAGATATAAAATCTTATAGTTGTATTTTATAAATTATTAAAGTTTTGCAGATGAAAACTTTAATAATTTCTGGAAACACAGATATAAAATTTTATGGTTGTATTTCAGAAATTAGTAAAGTTTTGCAGATTTTTTGGTAATTTTATATATTTAGATAATTTTATACAGCTATAAAATTTTATAGCTGTATTTCAGAAATTATTAAAGTTTCTCAGATTTTTAGGTAATTTTATGTACTTTTATTATTATATGAACAAATTGTAACGTAAAGTGTAGTAAAAACGCGATTTTTCAAAAAAATGTATGAATTTTCATAAAAGTGGATATTCTTCAACACGCTATAACTTTAGATGTATGGGAGATAGAACATTTTTTTTTAGATTTTCTTGAAATTAAGTCTGCTTTAACTCATGTTGTGATTATTATTTAATACAGAGCACAGAAAATATGCTACTTAACAAAAACTAAAAATAATTTTTTTTTGTCAAATTTTTCAGAAAAATATAAATGTTGAAGGTTGTATCTCCTAAACTATGTGAGATAAAATTATTTTCTTTAATTTTATTTAATTCACTTTAACTTTTGTTGTGGCAAATTTAAACTAGGATGCTCGGAAGTGAAAAAATATTCCAAAAACTGATAAAAACTGCAATTTTTCACACTTTTTCCAAAATTTTAATGGGCCCAGGATATCCAAGGATGTTTAATGTTTAGATAGTATTTTTCGATGCCAAACTACCGACTGTAAGCCGCAAAAGCACCAGTTTGGAGTTATTTTTACGGAAATATGCATAATTACCTGCAAATAAAAGTAGAAAATTAAGTTTATTCAACAATCCTTCCAGCGATTTTTTTCTTTTTGGTCTCAAAATATTCGCGAGGCATCACTTAAATTATTTCAGAAGAAAAACGAAAGGTGCAAGCCCTTTTGGGTTGAACTCAATCCAAGCCCACCGTGAGTGACGTTTTTTAAAGGACGCCTCTTAGAACATTATTTTGTTTATTCATAAAGAAAAAAATTTACATTATGAAAATTATTTTGTATAGAGGATAAGTTTTACTAATAAATGAAAAAAATTCGGACCGATTATTTTTATTCATTGAAAAAAATCATGAAAATTGACCATTTTTTCGGCTTAAGAAAAACAGGGATTTTTAAGTAGATGATCACCAGCGTCCGTACTGCATATTTGCTTCATGTAGCGTATATGACGCTTAATACAGATTTTTCTAACAGTGTTTTTTCAGTGATAATCCACGATTACTTTGAGACCATAAAGAAAAAAATAATTGGAGGGTTTATCGAATAAACTTAATTTAAAATTTTTATTTTCTGGTTAGGTATATTTTTGTAAAAACAACTAGAGTAGAGCTATTTTGGCTAAAACTCAGTATTTTGGAAACGGCAAAAAATACCCAGATGATAAACATCTTTGCACATCCGGGACCCATTAAAATTTTTGAAAAAGTTTTAAAAAATGCACTTTTTATTAATTTATTGAATATTTCTCCATTTGAGTGCATCCTATTCTGAGGTTGTAACAAAAAAAATAAAGTTTATTAAATTTACCGTAAAACTAAAAAAAATTAATGTTATATCTCATAAAGCTTAGGAGCTACAGCCTTCGGAAATTTTATTTTTCTGAAAAAATAGACTGAAGAAAAATTTAGTTTTAGTTTTTGATAAATAGCTAATTTCTTGTGCTCTGTAGACAAAAATAGTGAAAACATGAGTTAAAATAGATGAAATTTCCAAAAATCTAAAAAAAATACAATCTTCTATCTTACATAGGTTCGACGTTATAGGGATTTGAAAAACACTAACTTTTATAAAAATTCATTATACAATAAGTTTTCATAAAAAATATTGTGTTCCTGATGCACTTCTTGTAAAGTTATTCCCACAATAATAAATGATTGTTGCGGTTCAATATATTTTTGTTTTGTCATTGAGCTTATGTCAGTTTGATTGTCTGTCATTATCAAAAAATATGCCGAAAGCAGGAACGCACGATGAAAATCAACTCAAAATTTGTTTGCTATTTTTGGGAAAAACGAAAGTTATGATATGCATGCAAGGGAAATTGAAAGGTCAAGTAGAGGTTACAATTGAGTATGATGCTTCTAATGAAAGGTTACCGCTCGTTTTGTACTCCAGTTGTAAAAGAAATTTATACATCATCAAGAGTGATACAGAAAACAGAGTAAAATTACCACTCTTTTCTGATCTTGAACCGCTGAAGAAAATCACTAGATTGAGTAGCAACTCTTTATGTATTTGCCATATTTGCCAACTTTTTGGATACCGGTTTCCTTATAAGTTGGCAAATATGACAAATACATAAAGAGTTGCTACTCAATTTAGTGATTTTCTTCAGCGGTTCAAGATCAGAAAAGAGTGGTAATTTTACTGTTTTCTGTATCACTTGATGATATATAAATTTCTTTAACAACTGGAGCACAAAACGAGTGGTAACCTTTCATTAGAAGCATCATACTCAATTATATCCTCTACGTGACCTTTCAATTTCCCTTGCACGCGTATCATAACCTTCGTTTTTCCTAAACGTAGCAAACAAATTTTGAGGCGATTTTCATCGTGCATTCCTGCTTTCGGCATATTTTCTGATAATGACAGACAATCAAACTGACATAAGCTCAATGACAAAACAAAAATATATTGAACCACAAAATTCATTTATTATTGTGGCAATAATTTTTAACAAGAAGTGCATCAGGAACGCAATATTTTTTAAGAAAATTTACTGTTTAATGAATTTTTATAAAAGTGAGTCTTTTTCAAATCCCTATAAAGTCGGATCTATGTAAGATAGAACATTGTATTTTTTTTTATTTGCAGAAAATTTCATGTTTTAACTCATGTTGTTACTATTTTTGTCTACAGTACACAGGGAATTAGCTAATTATCAAAAACTAAAACTAAATTTTTCTCAGACTATTTTTTCAGCAAAATATAATTTCCGAAAGCTGTAGCTCCCAAACTTTATGAGATATAATATTAGTTTTTTTTAGTTTACAGGAAATTTTAGTTTTACAGGAAAAGTTTAGTTTTACAGGAAATTTAATACACTTTAATTTGTTCTTACAACCCCAGAGTAGAATGCACTTAAATAGAGAAATTTTCAATAAATCGATAAAAGGTGTATTTTTTACACTTTTTCAAAAATTTTAATGGGTCTAGGATGTATAAAGATGTTTAACGTCTAGATACTTTTTGTCGTTTCCAAAATACCGAGCTTTAGCCAAAATAGCTCTACTTTGCAGCTGTTTTTACAAAAATACCAATAATAGCCTGCAAACAAAAATTTAAAATTAAGTTTATTCAATAATCCCTCCAACGATTTTTTTCTTTATGGTCTTAAAATAATTGTGAAGCATCACTGAAAAGATATTTTTTTAAAACAGAGGTGAGAGAACTTTGGGTTGAATTCAATCGTAGATCACCATACTCTAAATCTGAATCAGTAAAAATTTTCACTGATTGAATTCAGTGGTCCATTTCCAGCTAATTCCTCAGTGAATTTTTACCTGATTTCAGTCGATTTAATTGAAATCCAGTCAAAATGCAGTGAGGAATTAGCTGGAAATGGGTCACTGAATGAAATCAGTGAAAATTTTGATTGATTCAGATTTAGAGAGTATTTTGACTGAATTACTGAAATTGAGTGAAATTCAATCAAAATTCACTGACGAATTGGCTGGAAATGGGCCACTGAAGGAAATCAAAGAAAATTTTGACTGATTCAGATTTAGAGAGTATTTTGACTGAATTACTGAAATTGATTGAAATTCAATTAAAATTCACTGACGAATTGGCTGGAAATAAGACAATGAAGTAAATCAAAGAAAATTTTGACTGATTCAGATTTAGAGAGAATTTTGACTGCATTACTGAAATTGACTGAAATTCAATCAAAATTCACTGACGAATTAGCTGGAAATGGGCATTGAATGAAATCAGTGGAAATTTTGACTGATTTAAATTTAGAGAGTAGAGAATAACTAAGAATAGTGTCTTGCTATAGCTTATCTTTTAATTTGGCTAAAATTAAATGGCATATACTTTTTTGTTTCTATTGTTTTATAACGGCTTATATTGTTAACAACCATAATTGGTCTTTTTTCTTTTCGTTTTTCTTTTTTCTTTTTTTCTCTTTTCTTTTCTTCGTTTTAATTAAATTAAATATCTAACTCGTCGTTCCACAGTTAAATATTTAGATTATAATTCTTGAAATCCATTTTTCTCAGTGCACTCGGTGGGAAGATAAAGATGTTTCTAACCTATTCCGGATATTTTTAAAAATACAGTCAGCCAAGTAAAAGCGTGTTCGACAAAAGTCGATGAAAACTACACCCTAGAAATAAATCATTGTTATAAATTGAAAGAGGAGAATTTTCTCTAAGATGCAACCTGTTCAGAATATCGCAATTTCTGTTATATTATTTTTGAGCATTTATGTTTTCTAAAGAGGTCTAATTTATTAGCTAAGAAAAGCAAAAAGCGAAATGTTTAAGCAACATCACGTTCTAGAAACAGTCATTAAGGAATGTAAAACACTTCAAACGGAAAGTTTAGGTCAGTAGCTTTAAAATCATGCATAAAAATCTTTTAAAGGTGCAGTGGTTGCAAAGTTATTTACTGTTAAACAGAATAATGCAACTTTCACACCTTATTGCCCTTTAAATGCAATATCTGCATGAAAAATAGTAAAAATAACTTCATGAAAAGCTCACTGGAAACAGAGTTTTATAGAAGAAGCAATTATTATGTCGTAAATTAATAGTAAGCATCAGCAACATATTTATCTAACAATTTATGAAAAGTTGAAAGAATTCTAAAAGTGGATATTATTTTAATAGTGAGCATCAGTAACATATTAAGTGGATATTATTTTAATAGTGAGCATCAGCAACATATTAAGTGGATATTATTTTAATAGTGAGCATCAGCAACATATTTATCTAACAATTTATCATGAAAAATTGAAAGAATGCAAAAAATGAATACTATTTTATACCTTGATCAATATCTTTGAAACCAGTTGTTTCATTTTAAGTCACAAGTAATCAAGTTGAAGCTTGCTTTATGGAGATTAAACCCACAAGTTTTCATCAACTTCCGATCATTTTGCTTTAAATGGCAGCAATTTGAAAATAATTGACCTTATTTTGAGTCTAAAATTGACTAAAAAATATCGATATGACTCGAAGCTATAAAAAACAAAACCATTTCTTTCACATTGCATCTTAGAGTAAATTCTTCTCATTATTAGTGAAATAATAAAAATTATTTCAGATTAAACTGGTTAATTAATTAGAAGATCCAATTTTTGGCTAATACCAGTTGGATACAAATTGGATCTTCTAGTAAATTCTTCTCTTTCAATTTATAACAATGATTTATTTCTATCGTACAGTTTTCATCGACATTTGCCGAACTCGTTCTTACTTGACTGACTGCATGTTTTTCTTCAATGTTCAAAATATATAACTAAATATTTCTTTGCCATTCTAAGTATGATGACAGTAAGTACGAAAAATGAAAATATGTATAAGTTTTTTATTCACTGTTAAAAGAAAGCCTTACTTTAAGCCATATTTAAGCTTAAATATCGACTTATTTTGAGGTAAAATGAAAATAAGGCTAGTTAGACAAGAAGTGACGTATGCATTATGCATTGATTGAATTTAAGTTCTATTCATTTTAAGACTTTCTTTTTACTGTGCATCGGTATATTCGTTGTCAAAAAAAATTCGGATCATTTTTTTTAAATATTTAATATTGTTACACAATTTGGAAAACTGTCTTCTGATTACGTGACATATTTCTATGTAAGAAGGCAGTAACTACATTGCGCTGCCTTCTTAGGAAATTCGGCGAGAAAAAAAAGTGAAGACATGAAAATACTGTTTTCTTATCAAGACATGAAGATACTGTCTTCTTATGAAGACATGAAGTTACTGTCTTCTTATCATAAAAAAAAACTAAGGATATTTGTTGCAGATAATTTTTTAGAAGAATGAATTTCTACTCAGACAACTTCATTCTTTGAAAATACATGTGTTGTCATTGAAATACAAAAGAAAATTTAACCGATATTTGGGTAAAATTTATCCTATGAAGTTAATTTTTATTGCATACAATTGTTGCACCAAAAGTAAAATCCTTCGTTTTTTTTTTCCTGATGAAGAAATGCTTCGGAATTTCGGACATAACTGTTTTATCACATTTTAATTAATAAATTATGTTAATTATTTTTTCATAATTGGGAAGATAATACCGAAATTATCCAAAAAGAGAAATATGCAAATATTTGAAATATTAAAATTTGTATTGAAATATCTATTTCGACGATTTTCTCCGTTCGCTGATTTTGCACTTACTGTATTGTTACTTAAGACGTCAAATTTGTGATATCACGGATGTTTAAAAATATTTTTAAATCAACTCATTGTGAATACTGAGAATTAAGAAGAGTTGATAATCAAAACCTATTTTACTTTGCATGGAATGTTTAAGTGACTTCATTCACTTAATATTTAAAGTAGTCTAAGTAATTTGAAGCTGCGTATGAAATTCCCATTTTCAAAATCTAAAATTACAGTGACGGCTCTGTTGATGAGAGTCAACCAGTTGGCGTTGGAGGGTGACAGCTCTTTCGCACTTCTTTTCCCTCACTAGTTGATGGTGGGGCGAAAAATAATGCGCATAAAATGTGGCGTATTTATCATGGAGGTAAAATGATGTGCTCGACTTTCAGGCAACCGAAGCTGTTGGCATGTGTGTACAGTCTCGTGTATAATTTTTTAATTTTTCAACGAAATCTGTAAGCTCTTGTTTAAAAAATGTAAAATTTTATCACTACCTTCAACAGATTTTCAATATTGATTTTTATTTGCATAATTTTTATTCATAAAAGAAAAACTGTTAATTGATAAAAGGGAGAATTTTCCGGATCTGGGAAATCAGGTTTGTGCCCTGTATAAAGAAGAATCAGTTATTGGTTTTTCAAAATGTAACCATATGATCATTCATGATGAAAGTTCGCAATATAGTGTAGAGTCATCGAATTGACCGTAAAGCCACTCGTAAATTCGTTGACGAAGATTACATTTTGAGCTATAACCCTAAAACCCAGAAATGCTCAGTGTGTCGCTCACTCACGTGTCCGGTAACGCATATTTGTGAAGGAGACGAGGGGGATTCTACACTCGTGAATTTTCAACGTCAAATTCATACACTACGTTGTGAGTAATGGGTCGCAAATTGCCAATAAAATTATGAACTCGTGGCAAAGGAAATTGCATTTAATGCCATTCGAGTCTTTCAATTTCACGACCCCAACAGAAAATGGCCCATTGATCGTTGTCCCACAACGTGACCTTCGATCTGAGATTCCTTTTCGTAAGAGTTCGAGGGGTCTCAACAAGCTGACCAAGACTACAAATAAAATATGGCATTTAAAAAAATATTTTTAACTACAGTTAGATGAAACATCAAAAACGAAATGTAATTTTCGTTTTACCTAACTAAAAAAATTAACAAAATAAAAATATTATATATTTTATATTTTATATTTGGATATAAAAGGGGTTGTAATGATGAAGATAAAATATAAGAATAAAAAAAACTCAATCTAATTTGGTTTAGCATGAAGACATCTCTGTCCTTTGTTTTGATCAGGGGTTGTTTGAAGTCTTGGCAGTGGTTGGTACCCTGTCGCACACTGATTCGAAGTGGTTCAACCCCCCATAATTCTATCAGAAGCCAATCACGTCCAGTAAAGAAGGGGCCATCTGTGTATCGTCGAGACGAAAAAGTACTCGATTGGTCCACGTCTTATGTAAAAATATTTTCGCAAAATCGTAAGAATACTACTTATTCATAAGCTTATTTTTCAGCTTATTTTTCAGCTTATTTTTAGGTTTATTTCATCAACAAAAAGAATTGAATAAAGTTAAATACTGTCTTTTGAAATGAACTTTTACAGCAGAGAAGTAAAAAACTGATTCTGATTTAGCTGTCGGCATTTTCGCGTTGAATCAACACATTTTTTAATAGAAAAGCTGAAATTTAGCGGCTGCCAGTTTTTCTCGACGAGATTTTCGTTTTTCTCGGCGCAGCGTATGAGGGCGGATGACAAAAAGTAGCTTAACAAGCATTAAATTTGTGGTATCTTTCTCGCACGAGAAAGGTCCACTCACACAACAACACCTCGTAAATTTCGCGCTGCATTATCTTGCGCGGAAAAGGAGGCAAACAGTGCACACGCGCCGGTTAAAGCTTTTCATTTCCGTAATATTTTAAAGCTATCGCGTCCGGTCAACAAATTTATGCCTCAATAAAGTTTTTCGGCCTCACGGCAACGCCGACGTGTACGTAAACGTAAAAAGTTGTAAATAAACGGCCCACTTAAGCCGCGTTCCTCTCACTTTACTGTCCCCTGACACACGCGTGAAAAATTGTCTTTTAGTTGTTACGAATATTTTACAAGAAATTCAAATCCCTTTTCCAAAACACTCGCAGTAAAACGCCAATCCTCAAATCTACACCACTTTTGGTGTTGTTTCTAGGTGCGAAAATTTGAGAATATTGTTCTCATTTTGAGAAACTAGTGATAAAGTGTAGAATTGAGACTGTTTTTTCTTATTTTGAGAATCGTAGAATCTCGAATCGAGCTGTCATCCAGCTGTCAAAACAATTTTGTTCCCAGCTATTTCTACCAAATGGATGACAATTGTCAAGTTAAAGGTAATATAAATGATAAATAATTTTTAATTTTATTTTGTTCAATAGCGTGTTCCTGTGATTTCAAATAAATTTGCAGTGTTTGGATACGTAGGTTAAGATGAAACTATTTTGCCATGCCATTCTAAGTTTTAAACTCGACGCAGATAAAATAGTCATGGAAATGAAGGTCAAAAGAAAAGATACGATAATTCTTTTTGAACCGTTTCGGTCACTGTTTGGACCCTCAACAGTCAAAAAACATTTATTAGATCTGTAAAAAACATGCAAAGAAGATAAAAAATGTATAACAAAATAAAAAATAATAGTTGATAATAATAATGGAAGATAATAATACTCCCGCTGACTTTATCTTCGTATTTTAATTTTATGAGAAAACCTTTCGTCTTTTATTCTTGAGTTTTTACGAAATATTGTCAACTTATATTATCTATTTTTTTTATTTTGTTATAAATCTTTTCTACCTTCTTTGTATGTTTTTCATAGATCTAATAAATGTTTTTCTGACTGATGGGAGTCCAAATAGTGACCCAAACGTTTCAAAAAGAATTATCGCATCTTTTCTTCAACCTTTATTTCCATGACTGATGCTTCACTACTTAATATTTAATATGTACCGTTTGTACATTAGGGTGGTCCAAATTTTTTTTTCTTTGAATTTTCATGCTCTCATCTCACAAGTTTTTTCAAATCACAAAAAAATCAATGTCTTTTTTTAAAAATTATATTCAAAGGTTCCACAAGCCCCACAAAGTTTAACACTTATTTCCCATAAGAAAAAAATACGTTTTTGTAAATTTCATTCAGAATTGTCAATATTAGGTGAATCGAGTTCAAACTGAAAATTTCTCTCCAAAATTAGCCATAGAATACGAATCAATAATTACTTTTTAAATTTGATTATATTAAAATTTATGTAATTACTTTTTAAATATCATCCCCATAAGTCTGTTTTATAGGGTCCCAAAAAAAATCTATAAGTGAAAACTTGGGTTGCGAGTTTTTAGCGCTAATTATGATTTTTTGCGGTTTTTTATTTAAAACCAATTGTTTCTAATACATGAAATACTACTTAATACTGACAATTAGATGTTTACATAAATTATTTAAACAGTTTATTATTATTTATAGCAATTTTTTCTCAGAATACAGTTATAAAGTCGCGGTTTTTTCGGAATTTTTCAACTTGTTTTCAACTTTTCATTAAAATCGAGGCAATAATCAATTAATGTTAACAGAAATAATTTTCTAAACAATTTATTATTATTTATATCAATATTCTTTTAGAATAATGTTAGAAAATTGCGATTTTTTAAAAAGTTTTTCACTTTTTGTCCAATTTCCAACTAGAGTGAGGTAATAATTAATGTAAGTTATCAAAATTTTCTTTAAACAATGTTTTCATATTTTTGATAATATTGTCTTTGAATAATGCTAGAAAGTTGCAGTTTTTTCCTGAAATATTAAACTTTTTCTTCACTTCTCGTTTAGAGTGAGTTAACAATTAATGAATTTTAACAAAAAATTAATGCAAATTACCAAAACATAATTGTTTAAACAATTTATTATTAATTATAACAATATTCTCTTAGAATAATGCTAGAAAGTTGCGGTTTTCCTAAAATATTCAACTTTTTGTTCACTTCTTGTTTAGAGTGAGTTAATAATTAATGCATAAACAAGAAATTAATGCAAATTACCAAAACATAATTGTTTAAACAATTTATTATTAATTATAACAATATTCTCTTAGAGTGCTAGAAAGTTGCGGTTTTTTCTAAAATTTACCACCTTTTGTCCAATTTATAATTAGAGTGAGGTAATAATTATTTCAAGTTAACAAATATAATTGTTCAAACAATTTATTATTATTTTTAATAATATTCTCTCTGAATAGTGTTAGAAAGTTGCGGTTCTTTCTGAAATTGTTAACTTTTTGTTCACTTTTCACTGGTGAGGTTATAATTAATGCAAGTTAACAAACATAATTACTTAAACAATTAATTATTGTTCATAACAATCTTCTCCTAGACTAATGCTAGACAGCTGCGCTTTTTACTGAAATCTTAAGTTTAGATTTGACTTTTTAGTTACGAAAAAATAATAAATGAGCATTAACAAGAATCATTTTTTACTGTACTTTATTTTTTTTCAAAGTGAAGTGTTTTACTCTGTCGCTAATGTTTTACAAATATTAATTTAAACAAAAAGACTATCTTACAGTAGAGATAAAAATTAAGGATGGAATAATTAGGAGTAGGTGGGAGGAGTGGGTCTATAAATGCCGTAAAAATTTTGTTTTGAATTACAACGCGAAGTTTATTGCAGAAGGTAAAAGAAAAATTTAGAATTGCACATATTTTACTATCAGCCCCCCTCCCTCTTTCCTTGGAGAAAACATGTTGTCCTCGATGATAATATACATATATGGAGAATAAAAAGGCCTGAATCAAATAATTAATTGATTACAATATTGTTATAATCAAATAATTATTTGATTGTAATAAATAACTTGCATTAATTATTACCCACCAAGTGAAAAATGCACAAAAAGTTGAATACTTGAGAGAAAACCACATCTTTTTAGCATTACTATAAGAGTAGATAGTTATAAATAATAACTATTTCTATAATATAATAAAGAATAATATTGCTACAATCAATTAATTATTTGATTGTAATAAATAACTTGCATTAATTATTACCTCACTAAGTGGAAAATGCACAAAAAGTTGAATATTTCAGAAAAAACCACATCTTTTTAGCATTTATATAAGAGTAGATAGTTTTAAATAATAATTATTTGTTTAAGCAATTATTTTTGTTAAATTGCAATAATTATTAACTCACTTTAAGTGAAAAATGGAAAAAAAGTTGAATATTTTAGAAGAAACCGCAACTTCCTAGCATTATTCAAAGAGAATATTATTAGAAGTTATAATAAATTGTTTAAAAATTTATGTTTCTTAACTTGAAATTATTATTATCTTACTCTTATTGAAAAGTGGACAAAAGGTGAAAAATTTTAGAAAAAGCGCATCTTTCCAGTATTATTCTAAGAGAATATTGTTATAAATAATAATAAATTGTTTAGACAATCACTTTTATTAACTTTAATTGATCATTGCCTCGCTCTATCTGAAAAGTTGAAAACAAGTTGAAAAATTCGAAAAAAACCGCGATTTTCTATCTCTATTCTAAGAAAATATTGCTATAAACAATAATAAGTGGTTTAAAAAATATATGAAAACAACTAGTTATCAGAAGAAAGTAGTATTTCATGTAATAGAAACAATTTTGTTTAAAAACCGTGAAAAACTCATAATTAGCGTCAAGAACTCGCAAAACCCAATTTTTCATTTATGAGGTTTTTTTGGGTCCCTATAACTCCGTTTAATGGAGGTGATATTTAAAAAATAATTATCGATTCGTATTCCATGGCTAATTGTAAAGAGAAATATTCAGTTTCAACTCGATTCACCTAATATTGAAGATTCTGAATAAAATCTACAAAATCGTATTGTTTTCTTATGGAAATACGTGTTAACCTTCATGGGGCTTGCGAAACCTCTAAATATCTTTTTCTTTTCAAAAAAGAGGCACTTATTTTTTTCTGGATTCGAACAAATTTGGGGGGTGAGAGCATGAAAATTCGAGAAAAAAAATCTGGACCATCCTGATGCACATTCAGTGCTGCCGGAATCGCAAAATTCGAAAAAGTGACTTTATTCTATGGAGGGCTATACATGAAGTTGATTAAATTTAATTTTGTAATTAAATTCATATTGAAAATCAAATTTAAGTTTAAAATTAAATTTATTTTAAATTTAATTAAAGGAATATTTTATTATAGTATAATCATTTTAATTTAATAATTTCATACAGAGAGTTTCGTATGAAATGCAACTACATTCATGTTACAGCTGGAAAGTTGAAATTTTTCGAATTCTCATTTTGAGAATCTTGACAAATGAGTTGCAACAAAATTAACACCCGCGGTTTTCTGT
>JBAGKK010522572.1:0-13112 GCA_037177015.1 Euceroptres primus
CATCAGCACTACATAATCGCATACCTCGTTTTCATTCTAAAATTTTGTGGTGAAAAAATCCTTCATTCCCTGGACTAAGGATGGAGGTGGGAGCACGGCCACTCTCGGCCGGTAAGCTCGGAGAAGCGCTCGAAGAAAGGGAACAAAAGTGGAGAAAAAGCGAAGCAGGGGAAGCACTGCAAGTGGTCCGTGACCATCCCTGCATTATACCTTATAACACTTATGAAACAACAGGTGTTCATTTAAAAAAATTTTTTATTATAATTTTTGACTCACCTTTTAAGGACAAATGACGCCTCGTACGTAGAATTTACAAATTCAAAAAAAAAATTAATTTTACAAAATGGAGGTTTTTTAAAAAAAGACCCCAGAGATGATTTTAATTTTGTACTTAAAATACTTGAGAAGAACCTACAAAAGCGTTTTTTTCCGGCATTTAAATTTCTTTCATACGTTTTCTAAATAAAGTTAATTGTCTTTTGCTTATGATACTAGTAAATATGATAAAGAAGAATAAATGTACACAATTTTACAATGATTGAATTGAAATTTCCAAAGTTATTAGGGGGAGGGGGGGGAGCAAAAGTGACCTCTTTCTGGAGAATCTGCCATTGAAAAAAATCTTTTTTATAACTTTCAACTTTGATTGCTTCCAAATATCAGGCAAATTAAGCCCCCTTAAGGTAATAAGAAATTTTGTCAATTGAAAATTGTATCCCATCTCAAAAACATTAGAAAGCAAAAGCAAATTAATCTTTTAATTAAAATCACACGGGTGAAACAAACTCGAAATTGCAATATTAAAAATTTAGAAACAGACAATTTGTTTAATTTTTATTTTAGTGTTAAATTTTGAATTTTAAATTTATATTTTTATAATTTTATTCATTTTTTTATATTCTTCTATTTGCATTATCCATTTTACATAAATTGCCGTTGAAAAATGAATCATTTACATTTTGATTTTCAACAGAAACTTGTGCCTAAATTCTTTGATTCTCTCGATGAGGAAAATCAATTTTCAAAATAAAAAGCTTCCATAAAAGGATGCAAAAAATCTTTTTCAGTCAAATTTGTTGATAATAAATGTAAATAGAATAAATATGAATATTTAGTAATTTAAATCATTTTAATTTAAATATAAATATCTATAAATACAAATAAATAATATAAATAAAAACCCAATCAAAAATCCAATTACTAAAATAATTTTTTACAACATTCTATCATTTTTCTCAATATTATTTCTAGACACATCAAAATTAAATTTTTCAATGCAGTAAATAACAAAAAAAAAAGATATAGAAAAAATACTTTAGTCGAGGGCTTAACTACTGTTGTAATCTGGTGTACACTCTTCCATGTAATCCCGTGTAATCTTGTGTAATACCTGTAATCTTGTGTAATCTCTGGTAATTTTGTGTAATCCCTTGTAATCTTAAGTATATGAGAGGATATAATTTTGTCAATTTTGTGTAATCATGTAAAATCCCTTGTAATCTTTTGAAATCTCATGTAGTCTATGTAATCCCATGTAATCCCGTGTAATCTCATGGAATCCCACGTAATCTTGTGTAATTTTTGGTAATTTTTTGAAATCTCATTTAGTCTATGTAATCTCGAGTAATCCCTGCCATCCTGTATAATCTCATATAATCCATAAATTTCTTGTAATCCCTTGTAATCCCTGTAATTTTAAGTAAATCAGTGGATAAAATTTCGTGAATTTTTTAAATTTCTATTAAATTTATCGCTGTAATCTTGTGTAATCTCTGGCAACCTTGTGCAAGCTCTGGAAATCATGTGCAATCCGTTGTAATCTTTTGAAATTTCATGTAGTCTATGGGGTAAAATTTGCCAAGTGTACCCGCCTAAAATTTTGTTGTTGCCTCTCTTATTGAAACTCCGTCAGATTGTAGTGCTCGTGGACCTCTTTAAATTCTGTGAAGGGGGTGCACCTAGTATAAAGGGTTGTCAAGATTCAGGGGCCCGAATTTTCGACGATTCACCCCGACCGCTAACTTTCAATTGAGGGCCTGGATGCAATAACGTCCTATAAATTTATTTCGCCGAGCAGCGTTGGCCCTTGGGCAGTATTTAAAAAAAATTTTGAAATCAATATTTTAAGCTACATATTTTGATAGAAAATTTAATTGCGCATAATTTTTTCCTCATAAAAAAAGTTCTAACTTTTGTAACTTTCGAAATAAAGACAAAAACGCATTTCTTTTAATTAAGATTTTCCGTCTTTTGTCACTTCAACACGCTATATATTAATGAGTTTTTAATATTTTCTTATGAAAATTGCAGGAAATTTTGGACAATAGAAAACTTACAGCGGGAAATTTTTTCATAAAGGTATAAATAAGTTTTTTGGAAAACTTTATTTTAATCGAATTAATCGTTCAAAAATTGTGAACATCTTACGTCGTCCACGCAGTCGGTTTCTTCGCGCGAATTGACGCATGGTTTTAGGTGCAAATTCAAGTTGGAACTCTATAGAGGTTAAGAAAGTAAAAATAATTTTTATGATTTGTGAGATTATAATTTTAATTGCCATTTATTACCATTATTGAATTATAATTTTAATTCCAAGAAAACTTCAAAAACATCATATTTTATGTACAGTTTACATACAATCAACCAAAATTATGAAATATATCTGCTTTATTCCTCGTTATGACAAAATCGAGTCATCAACTTCTTTATCGTAAGTTGTTAATTCGAAGTAATCGTTATAGAAGACTCGTGCTTGTGGTGAAACATACTGCAGTAAACTTTCAACATCGGCCATTTTCGCCTCAGTGATTCCGACAGATGGAGGGCGAATTCGTGTTATGTCTGCAAGCTTCATACTAGGCACTACTTTAAAAAATTAGGGATTTTCTAATTTATAGTTTTCAAAAACATTGACCTCACCGGTTTCTGAATACCTAATGACAAAAGTCTGACTTATTTTTAACCCCTTTGGATTTCGCACTGTTCCCTTAAATGATTTCTCAAAATCATGTAGAATATTATTTGCAGACTCCAGAATCGTGAAGGGAGGATCTCGAGCATTTCTAATTAGATCGATGTATTCTTTAGGTGTTTCGATCCTTTCGAGTGTTTTCTTCTTTTTTGAATATAATCCAAAATTACGGTCGCATTGACAATAAGAGTGTCCGCGAACTGGAAATACGTGTCTGATGTAAATACCCAACTTAATGGATAATGTTACTAAAAATGCAAATACCGTGAAATTTCTATTTTGTCCACTAGCTGCATCTGAGAAGACAATTTTTTTATGACGCATTCTATCAAATTCTTTCTCTATTGCGTAGTCGACGAAACTACACACGGTATTTGCACCCTTCTTCGCACTTCCTTCTAAAAAAGGGAACATGTAATTATTTCCGGAATGAAATACATTTACGTTACAAAGGTACAACCAGAGAAATCTTTTATAAAATTGGTCAGAAACCAGCATTTTGGGCAAAGGGAGATTTTGAGCGTAATCAAATTCGCAAGCCAGGACATTATCTTCCGTTAATAACTGATTTTTCAAATCTTGATACTCCCTGAATTGCTGTTTGTGGTTAGCGATTTCCTGAGATTGTACTGGTTCCGACGAACTTTCTTAACACTTATTACATACGGCTTTAAAAACTTTACTCGGAACACTTTTCGCGTTGACCGAAACATATTCTTCTCCCTGTAATATGAAAACAATATTTTGGACTATGCGCGGCATGACAAATTAAAAAAAAATAATTAAACTAAACAAATTTAATAAATTTAATTAAAAGTAATTTTCTTTCTTAAAAAAAAGAATTGTTATTTTAATAAAATATATTGTTTTGCAATCAACAATATATTTCAGCGCTTATAGTCAGTTCAAAAACTTTTGTCCAGCTGTTCCAGCTTTTTACTGCGAATAGCAAAAATGATGTAAAATGGTTTTGCGGACCTGTCCGTCTCACCTGGGTTATTTATCGGAAAGCTGGACGAATACAGTTCGTTAAAAAAAATGATTTAAGGGATCCTAATCTAATATGTACTGGTAAATTGTTATATTGTACCTTATTTCTTTTGACTTTCCGAAAATTTCGCTCCCACAAATTTTGATTTTTTGTTCGCTTTCTACCTCCACCGGTAGGCAGGAAATTATTTTCCATTAAAAAATTTTTTAATAACTTAAAAACAATCAATTTTTAACTTTTTTATATTATAAGTGTTCGTAAATTATTAGATGTGCACTGATCAACTAGCAAAAATAGAATGATCTGCTCAAATTTCTATTTTCGAAGAAAAATAAGACATGCTGAAGTACACTAGTTTGTTTACAAACATCAAGATCACTTAAACCACAACACATAATGCTGAAAGTAGGGTGCTTTTTTCCCCATTTTCTTTGGACAATGCAGGACTCGTTTTAAAGACTATTTAATTAATAATCTTTTTTTTTTCAAGGATTAAAACCATTTCTGATATATATGATTTTCAATAAATAATTCAGTTCTTTGCATTAAAATTTTCAATACTGCTTAATCTCTATAGAGTTCCAACTTTTTTATGAAGGTTTTAGAAAGGTCTTTTAACGAAGTTTACAATAAAAAGAATTATTTTACAATAAAAAAATTATTTCACCTTGATTTTTCATTTTAAAAAACATTTTTGAGTTTTTTTCCAAATGCGGCATTTTTTATTTTTTTAAAAGTAAGCTAGAAAAAAGCTTGATTTTTTCTCTTGAAAAACATCCCAAAACGAAAATGGGATGGAAAGTATTGGTTGAGTTGTAGAGGCTCATAAAATCGCGGGTGCCCCGCGCCAACTAGCCATAGCGTTCTGATACTTGATAAAAATGATTTTTCTGTTTACGCGTAACGAACATTTTATTTTATTCTGACTTTTTGACAGTTTCAGAACAATTTAGATATCTCGTGGCCGCCAAACCAATAGATTCCATCTCGAATTATAACTGTTACTTAGTTCGCATTTGTTTTGCATGTGTGGTCATATAGGAAACAAGTGAAAAGTGAATTCTTTGAAATCCGCAGTTAATATCATACGTTTCATTCACTTAGTAAACGGTTGTTCTTGATTCGCTGAATCGTGCATTTGTAGAATTCATACCTTATATTAGGCTTCTTCAGTAATTGTACTGGTCCTTTTTTCATTTACATCTACTGTAGTAGTTTGATTTGTTACAATACATAAAAAATATTTCTTTGAGAAGTACTTCGACACAATGAAAAGACGAAGGAGCTTTGGTCACCGTTGTTCTAATCCTTTTGAAAAGGATAATCATAAGCTCACATCTGATCTAAGAACACTTTCTTTAAAATTTAGAGAAAAGTACCCCAGCATATAAACTGATTCGAAAGTATGTGGATCGTGCAGAAAAGAGATGTCTGAATTTTTCCTATTTTCTCCTTTGTTTGTTGAAGTAGATCCCAAGCTTGAAGATGAATATGCCCTTATTTCCAACAATGCATCCCTTTTTCAGAACGACATATTATCTGAAGAAGAAAATCGAGGATTATTTGAAAGAGAGATTATCCAATAAATGATGTGAGCTTTCCTTCTCCGTCAACATCAAAATCTAAGAGATCAACAAATTATTGTAGCAATGAACAGCATGAGTCGGCAATGGAGATTCTTCAACAAATCAAAGAAAAATTTAAAAACTCTTCCAGTAATTCGGAAAAAGTTTTGCTTTTGACACTTGCACCAAAAGTCTTGGGGTCGCAGGAGGTTTCGAGAATCAAGAATTCGAGGCTTCTCAACGTCAGACTCGAAAAGCTAAACAACTAGTAGCAGAAAACAGCATTTTAACATCTCCCAATCCAAAAAAAGGTAGAGCTTTAGCCCATGAAACAGAGTTTGGTTAAAGCTTTTTATCTCGATGACGAAAATAGTCGCATGATGCCCGCAAAGAAAGATTTAGTCTCAATTAAAAAAGACAATGGCTCCCGCGAGCACATTCAAAAGAAGTTAATTCTGTGCAATCTTTCGGAATTATACAGTAATTTTAGAAATTAGTACCCTGAAATTGAAATTAGTTTTTCAAAAAAATCATTTGTAGCAGTCCTTGTCCAGAATGCAACCTTGATGAGTGTAAATCATGTCCCAGTACAGATGCTCTTAAAGATTTTTTGAAATCGGTTTTTGCAGATCACTCTATTGATAGGATAGAATATCAGTGTTAGCAACAAACTGATAGAAGCAC
The DNA here is from genome assembly GCA_037177015.1 of Euceroptres primus. Classification (NCBI taxonomy): domain Eukaryota; kingdom Metazoa; phylum Arthropoda; class Insecta; order Hymenoptera; family Figitidae; genus Euceroptres; species Euceroptres primus. The sequence continues at coordinate 6,212 of JBAGKK010522572.1, forward strand.
ATTACGTACTGAGATTACTGATGCAGAAGATTTTGCAGAAGAACTTGTCGAGCATCTATTTAAACTGAAGTCTCATTCTTTTATAGCTAAGCAGCAATCCTCTGTTTTCAAACATTTGAAGAATAGCTTGAAAGAAGGAGAATTTCTAATTTTATGCGATTTTTCTGAAAATTATGCATTCGTAGCAAAAAATGCCGCACAGTCATTTCATTGGAACAATGATCGGGTTACGATCTTTACAACTGTCATCTACTACAGAGTGCAGCGCAACATTTTAAAAATAAGTACAATTTTACAAATCTGTTGCATCATGAAGCTGACTTCGGTATTCATGCGGAATGGCACTTTCACGCGACTGCACATGGAAAAGGACCATGTGATGGAATTGGGGGCAACTTGAAAAGACTTGCGTCCTCTCAGAATCAGATTTTGACTGCTGATTCTCTATATCAATGGGCTAAGAAAAACTTGCCTGAAACGTTAATATTTTTCATCTCCAAAGAAAATCATGCCACCACTGCTGCAAACCTTAAAACTCGATTCGATTCTGCAAAGACTGTGCCGGGCACACAAAAATACCATTCTTTTGTACCCTCTCCGGAATCGACTCTGATTCTGAAGAAGTATTCGTCATCTCGACAGTATGACATTTTCTCAAAGAGAAAGAGCGCGAAGAGATCACGAAGAGAAGAGCAAAGTGAACATTAAATTTAATAAAAAAATATTTTTAAATATTTAAGTATTTATTATATTGTGAGAGGCAAGGGGACTCACACCAAAAAGCACCCCAAAACGTGAGAGGCAAGGAGACTCACATTAAAAAGCACCCCGATATGTGAAAGACAAGGAGACTCACATCAAAAAGCACCCCAAATTGTTAAAGGCAAAGAGATTAACACCAAAAAACACCTCAAAACGTGGGAGGGAAGGACACTCACCAAAAACCATCTTGAAATGTAACAGGCGAGCAGAACCATCCACCACATTCGTTTATTATTTTATTATTAACTATCGTTTTTCTACAATGAAACCGTTTTGAAAATTTCATTTAGAAGATATCTAAATCGTTCTCTAGCTACAAAAAAAGTAAGAATAAAATAAAATATTTGTTATGCGTAAACAAAAAAATCATTTTTATCAAGGATTAGAACCACTGAGTTACCTCAGCACGACTAGTAACGCTGTGGCTAGTTGGCGCGGGGCACCCGCACTTTTATGAGCTTCTACAACTCAACCAATACTTTCAATCCCATTTTCGTTTTGGGATGTTTTTCAAGAGAAAAAATCAAGCTTTTTTCCTAGCTTACTTTAAAAAAAAATCAAAAATGCCGCATTTGGAGAAAAACTCAAAAATGTTCTTTAAAATGAAAAATCAAGGTGAAATAATTTTTTTATTGTAAAATAATTATTTTTATTGTAAAACTCGTTTAAAAAACCTTTCCAAAACCCTCATAATAAAGTAAAATTGAATAACTTTATCAGGAGTTATGTACAATTGAAAGTTAGCGGTCGGCGTGAATCGCCGAAAATTCGGGCCCCTGTATCTTGACAACCCTTTATACTACGTATATCCCCTTCACAGCATTTAAAGAGATCTACTAGCACTACAATCTGGCGGAGTTTCAATAAGACAGGCAACAACAAAATTTTAGGCGGGCACACTTGGCAAATTTTACCCTCTATGTAATCCCATGTAATAAAATGTAATCTCATGCACTTTTTTGAAATCCCATGTAATCTCTTGTAATCTTATGTAGTCTTGTTTATTCTCTTGTAATCTTACGTAATCTTTTGTAATTTTGTGTAATCCCTGTAATCTTGTAATCTAGTGAACAGAGAAAAACGAAGTGGTTAACCCCTCGACTTTAGTGAACTAAAGAGATAATTTTTAGTCGATTTTAATTGATTTTACCAAGAATTAGGTACATATACCGTCACAGAAAAAACAAAGGATAAAGTTTACCTCGATTCCAGGGTAAAAATTACCTGCAACAAAAATTAACTTCACAGGATAAATTTTACCCAAATATTGGTTAAATTATCTTTTGTTTTTCCATGACAACGCATGTATTTTGAAAGACGTGAAGTTGTCTGAATGAAAATTTAACCCTTTAAAAATTTACATGCAACAAATTTTATCCTTAGTTTTTTCTGTGGTCAAGGGGAAGAGACTAGGACAAAATGAGCACATATTATTTTCTAAAAAATGGAATTCAGTAAAAGTTTGCAGATTTCAGTTAAAATCAACCAATTTTGTTCCATTCCCAATGGACCTTTCCATAAGTTCAAAAAATATATTTTTGAAGATATTTCAATGGTTCAAAAAAATTCTGCTCCTTTATCTGACTTTTGGCAATGCGCGAAACAAGAAAAAACGCTCATTTTTTCCTAGCCTTACCTCAGTTGACGGTAGGGGTGTGCCATTTCAAGTGAAAAAGTCAAGTCACCGATTTTGTTTATTTTTGGTTTTTGTATTGTCTTTGCGGCATTTTTCAAAATTTTCAATATTTTCAACGGTATTTGCAATTCAAAATTTGGGTTACTTTTTTCCAAGATATTTCAATTCAGTTATATCATACAAAAAAGTGTTCTAGGACAAAATTACGCACAAAGTATTGAATTTAAAAAAAAAATTGAAGTGGACGAAATTTTTAATTCTTCATTGTTTATTAAAAAACAATTTTCAATTATTGTTTTTCAACCTAAAGGTGATGATTTTTTTTTTAATCACAAATTTTATATTTGAATGAATAATTAAAACCTTCCTGAAACTGCACGGGAAAAAATCGTTCCTGAAAATTTACTGGAATAGTTCAAGAACCTCAAATATGCAGAAAAATCTTTAGATCTTCTATAACTTTTGAAGAAAACATTCATAAATTTCTGAATAAATTCATGTACTTCCAATAATTCTTAAAATAAACAGTATCGGAGAAAATATTTCAGAAAAATGTACAAAACTTTTCATGAAAAATGCATGAATTTCTAAAAACATTTGCAGTTCGATGCTTACGTTTTCCTGAATTGTTCAGGAAAAATAATTATGCGTATAACGTTAGCCGCCGAGATAGATGAACGATTATTTCACATATTCTTCACGAAATCAAAAATATTTTATACGCCAAGTTGACGGTAGGGGACTGATTTTCGGAAATCTCGATTTACAGAATCTATTTTTTACCGAATCTGCAGTTAACTGCAGATTATATTCTTGGGGGTTGTGTTACGTTTAACAGAGAGTGGCAGCGAGTTGGAAAAAACAGTCAATGCCGGTAATGCAGTTTGGTTGTGATAAAATAGATCAGTTGACTGAGGAAAAGGTAAGTAAAATAAGGAAATTTAGAATTATTACTTCTAAGTACAGAGAATTATTCCATAATTAAAAATACACATGAATACAACTTTCTTGTTAATTTTAAATATTATATTTAAAATGGGAACTGTTTAAAAATATAATTTTTAACGATGGAAGAGACGATTTTAAATTGGAAATTAACAACCTGGGTGTACCGGATCGTACACCAGGTTATTAAAACAGTAATCTACAGGAAGTTTTTTAAAATTTTAAGTTTTCTGACCACCTAAATACCTCCAAATAGGAAACCGACGACCCAGGTGTATAATGCACCAGGTTGCTAAAATAGTAATCTGCAGGAACTTTTTTAAAATTTAAACTTTTCCTATGACCTAAACAAGTCCAAATAGGAAATCGACGACCCAGGTCCACTGGGTAATGCATCAGGTATTTCAAAACTTAATTTACGGGAATTTTTTAAAATTTAAATACTAAAGTGGAGAGGAACAACTCCAAACGCAAAATTGACGATGCCGGTGTACTGGATAATGCACCAGGTAGTTAAAAACATAATCTACGCGAAATTTTTTAAAAATCAGATACTAAAGTAGAGATGAGCTCCAAATGCAAAATTGACGATCCTGGTGCACTGGTTCATGCACCAGGTAGTTAAAAACATAATCTACAGACACTGTTTTTAAATTCAGATCTGCAAGCATGACGTTATCCAGAAGGATATTATGAGATATTTCAGAAATCAGGGTTAGGGAGCGATGCTTCTTTCTACTGCGCAGATGCAAACGGTTTCTTTACAATCGTTAGTATCAACTTCAATTGAAAAAAAAAACTTGGTGCTGATAACTGGTTGCCAATTTCAGAACCAGGATCGTTAATCGTACATTTGGAGTTGTTCCTCTCCATTTTGGTATTTAAATGTTTCAAAATTCTTCGCAGATTACGTTTTCACCCACCTGGTGCATGACCCGGTGCAACCGGGTCGTCGTTTTCCTATTCGGAGTTGTTTAAGTCATAGAAAAAATTTTAATTTTATAAAAGTTCCTGCAGATTACTATTTTAGCAACCTGGTGCATGTCCCGGTGCTTGGATTGTCAAAAGCTAAGCGTCTTGAGTCGTCGTCGCGAGTTGGGTTCCTCGATGTTGCGAATTTTTTGCGTGACGTTGAATGGTAACTGTGTTACCTAATAGGCTTGAAGCAAGCCATAAAAAAGGTTTTTTTCTTCAACGAATTTGTTTTAAATTTTCCAGCACTGTTCAGGAAAACGTCAAGTGAAGCCTTGCACAATGGTGCCGAAGGTAGTGCTTGTGGACAAATTAACTTTAAACCCAAACTTTTCATTTGATTTCGACGTTCGTTTTTCTAAAATTAAAGCTTATAAAATTTCTAATAAAGCTGTCGAAGGACACTTTTGAAAATATTATTCAAACTTTTTTTATTTAACAATGAATATGGAAAAAAAATGTTATTGGAAGGTGTCATTTTGCAGAAAATTATCCGATTTATTCGAATATAACCTTAAATGGTGTAAAAATATTTTCGAAATGAGGTCCAGCTGTGCTAGGTATGCGAAAAATTTGTTCGTATAAACAAAGAAGTGGACAAAAGTGATTTTCTGAGAATAAGCGATGTTTAAAAACTTCTGACGTGTAATTTTGGGAGAAAATGCATGTATAAAGATATGTAATTATGACTTGTGAAAGATAAATACCAATAGTCAATTGTTTAAACAAATTTTATAAAGAGAAGAATAATGTCGCCATTTATTAATAGGCTGGTTTAGTTTTTTTAAAACAAAACCTACTACAAATATCTTGCTAATAGCCTTTTTGTGCCATACTTTGTTGTTAAATAACAATCGTGAATAATTTTGACAAGCTTACTTAACAAATGTATAATGTATTTCTTGATGGATAGACTTCGTTTTTTTACATTATCACTTACAATTATGTTGCCATTGTCTCATCCTATGTTGCTAGGCTATTAAAATATAATTGTTAAATGTTTACCAAATATTAATTAACAAATTCATATAAAGTTCCGTCATTTTTCAGGAGATTCACTTCGTTTTATTAAGAGAATCTATTATAAATATCTTGCCAGTAGCCCTATGTTGTGATATCTTTCTGTTAGATAATAATTTATAATTATTGCTAAAAAATTTAATAAACAAATGGATAATTTGACCATTTTTTAGTAGATAGATTTAGTTTTTTTTAGTATAATCAACTAAAAATGTATTGCCAATGGGCCTCTGCTACGTTAATTTGCCGTTTAAATAAAAATTTGCATTTTTTAAATCAAATTTAATATACAAATATATTATGAATCCGTTTTTCAACAGCTATATTCCGATTTCGTCATGAACTAGACTACAAATTACTGCACAGTGATTTTTTATTATGTTCAATTGAATCGTGCTCTTCAACAGTGCATTATGCGTCATTCGATTTTATAGGAAGCTCAAAAAACTGAAATCCTGCTATAATTCTGAATTTTTTATCCTAATTTCATGATTAATAGTTAATTTTGCCTCCACAGACTTCTATGAATTGCATATAGTTTATTTAATATGCATTTTAGGTCCTAATTCATCAATTATATAATTTCTCAGTCACACAAATCTGTAGGTCGAATCACATACAGCAATTTTTTAGGGAGAGTCCACAATAGCGTTTTCTTCCGTCGGCTTATGTCAAACATAAGCTTATGTTGGTCTTTATGCCGTTGGTCTTTATGCCGGCACAGTCCACGCGTTCCCACGTTCCGCCTTTTTCAGAAAATTGGCGGGAAGAATTGACGATTATATTATTATTAAAATTGACGATTTTAAGATTATGAAAGTCTTTGAGTTTTCAAATTGTGTCAGTTTTGTTCAGCTCCCTATCACTTCCAACTTGCTCATACAATTTTAGAAATATAAGTGCCATGAGAGTTGATTGAGGCCGGTGGCGGCGCCACCTATTCAGTTAGGCTATAATGCCTGCATCTGCTCAGGCTCGAGAGCAATTCGATTCGATAACTCGATATCTCGAGAATGCCCAGAAGATTCTTACATGTATTTTGAGGTTAGGGTCTCAGTTACCTCCAGTATTGTATTTGTATTTGCATATACGGGCAGGGAGCACGGTTAGTAACCCCTTGGCGTTCAGGTAATTCAACCCATTGTGCCATAATCTTAACAATCTAGTCCTAGTGGTCGGCTCTAGACCTCATGATGAAGCCCAAGGATCTCCCACTATTCGACTTTTTTCCATTTTTTTGACGAATAAGGGTGCTGTCACACCTCAGCCTGCCTGCCCGGTTCAGGCAGGCAGCACATAAGAGTAACAGAGACATGCAGTGTAAAATTGGATAAAAAATACACTGCTCTCTCTTTTACTCTTATGTACTGCCTGCCTGCACCGCGCAGGCAGAGCTGCGACAGCACCCTAAGAAGCTCAAACCAAGAAACTGAATTTAAACCACTTATCACGTGATCTAATTTTTAAAAATTGTGCATAATTATATTGTAAACTAGAATGAGCAGAACAAGTGAAAATGAAGGTTGTACTGAGTAATCATTTTAGAATTAAGTGACACTTTAGTTT
>JBAGKK010522583.1:0-13110 GCA_037177015.1 Euceroptres primus
TAATAACTCACATATACTTAATCTTCCTTTGCTGCTTTTATTTACTATATATAGTCAAAAATGTGTTTGGCCCAAAAATTTTGCACACCACTGTATATTTTACAATATGGCGGACAAAAAATTTCAAAAATTGAAGAAATTAGCAACAATGTATGGATCTTAATAAAAATGGTCATATTTAGATTTTCGGAATCGCTCAATCTGGTGTCAGATTTTCAAAATTCAAAATGGCGGATTCAATATGGCGGACCAAATTTCTTTTAAATGTTTGAAACTTGATAAAATTGGTCATATTTTGGTTTCCGAGGTCGCTGAATCCAAATCTGACATCAGACTTTCAAAATTCAAAATAGCGGACCAAAATTTCCAAAAATTGAAGAAATTAGAAAATATGTTTGGAACTTGATAAAATTGGTCATATGCAGATTCTTGAGATCGCTGAATCCAAATCTGGTATGAGATTTTCAAAATTCAAAATGGCAGATTCAAAATGGCGGAACCAAATTTTCAAAAACGTTTGAAACCTGATAAAATTGGTCATAGTTAGGTTTTCGAGGCCGCCAAATCCAAATCTAGTTCAGCGAACCCGAAAACCGAAATACACTCGAATCCCGGTTTAAGATATTCCTAGAGTACCGCAGCAACAGAGCGAGCAGTATCAATTCGCATTTTGCATTTATTTTTAAAAACACGTCGAAAATTTTTTTTCATTAATTGATCATCGTCATTTAAGAATTTTCATCCCTTATGGTGAACATAATTGAGTTACATAATTCATATTATTCCTTCATAATTCATATTATTCTGACTGAAAGTGGTTCGTACAGCTTTGACTGTTTGTGTTCAGAGACGCTCCAGGACTATTTCGGCTTAGGACAGGTAATGCTTTAAGCCCATCATAAACCGGAATTCGAGTGTATGACCAATATTATTATAGGTAACATATATTTTTGCTAATTTCTTCAATTTTTGGAAATTTTGGTCCGCTATTTTGAATTTTGAAAATCTTATTTCAGATTTGGATTCAGCGACCTCGGAAAGCAAAATATGACCAATGTTATCAAGTTCCAAACATTTTTGAGAAATTTGGACTGCCAAATGGAATCTGCCATTTTGAATTTTGAAAATCCGATACCAGGTTTGGATTGAGCGATTCCAAAAATCTAAATATGACCAAGTTTATTAAGATCCATAGATTTTTTCTCATTTCTTCAGTTTTTGAAATTTTTACAATTAAACCTTGATGCCCTAAGCCTGAACCAACTCAGTCTATCTCTATCTAACCTTAAAATAAGGCTGTCAGCCAGCCTTGCTTCAAGGTTGTCTTAACAATAGAACCAAGCTTGACCGAAGCTTGTGTCATCAAGCCTGAGCAAAAGAAGGCTCGCACAAGCTTTGGCCCATCGTCAGCTTTGGCAATTTCTAACTGGGCTGTCACCGTCGTCACTTTCCTACCTGGGTTTTATATACACAAGATTATGACGATTTTATCCGAGTCGCTATTTTATTATAATTATTTTATTTTTAATGAATTGAGTCACAATTATAAATTGCTACAAAGCTTAAATGAAAGCTTAGTGAACAAACTATAATATACCAATATCAATGGCAACATTAACATATGGTCAAGCAAATAATAATGTAATTCAATTTTGAAGTAACATTTTATCATAAAGTAGGCGAAATCTTTAATCACATTTTATTATGTAAATTTCCATATTTAATGTTTAAAATCATTTGCCATCGGTGTGTAAGGGGAAGGTGGGGCAAGACGGGGTATCATGGTTTCAATGCTTTTCACACTGCTCCTATCTATTTGTGGTTTGGTAAAAGATGAAGCTGATGTGAAACTGGACAATTTGAAATTTGACGCGTCTTTGTGCGAATGTTAATTTTTTATAAAAAAAAGTTTAAAAAATTTAATTAATTCGCTTAAAGTTTTTGAGTGTCTTTTGTGGCTCCAGAACTGCGAATTCTTGAATACAAATTGTAGACAAATAGCCTACGTTAAAAATGACTTAACTAGGTTTAAGTTAAGACATTGAAGAAGTGTCTAGTGCGTTTCAAATTTTAATAGCGCCATTTTTTCTAAAAGTGTGCATTTGGGGCTAGTCAGTGTATCAAGTAGGGGGCAAAATGGACTGTGTTTAAGGGCCTGTACTTAAATTAAGTAACGCGCTTTTCTTTTGTTTGAATAAAGACAAAAATAAAATTGCCTCGAAGCCAAAAGGGATATAACGATGTTAACAAAAGCAAAACGCGTTACGTAATTTAAGTACAGCCCCTAGAGTGTTTCTGGGTTTAAAATCACTAAAATTGTAAGTGTATAAAGTACACTGAAAGCCCGATTTAAGGCCGGCTTCGAGGGTTGCCTCAAGGGCTTAAAGCGAGTGTCTCTAAACGTAAACAAGTCAGGATCGTATAAACTATTTCTTTTTTATTTTTGTCACGAGTGAAAAATATTTTATAAATATAAGTTTAATTTAACGTCTACTTTACTGTTAAGTTTGATTTAGTTATTATTTATGAATTATTACACATAACGCATGACCAGAACACTCAAAACGAACTGATGCGAACCAACGCGTAGACTACTGCGTCACTATTGCGCACTTTGTTGCTACGCTACCGCTGAGCTCCGAGTTCAGCTTTCCTCGTCCCCTCGGACCCCTTGCCCAAATTTAAATGTGTTAGTATGTATAAACTACTTCCTGGAAGACTGATTTCGCTCGGTACAGAACCGCGCGTTCAGTGTAATACATAATAATAATAATTATTATAAATGATAAATAATGATTAAATAGACAGAAAAACATTTTATAACGTACCAATGAATTCGTTTCTAAAATATCGATATGTCTAGTAACACTAAAAGTCATAATTATATGAAGAGAAAGTAAATAATGTTAAAAATTAGCACTAAAAATTTTTATTATCTAAAATTATACAACAGTTATAAATTTGCCGTGAAAATTTAGGATAATATTGTGCTAAATATTTCTTTTGTAAACATGAAAACAACAGAGATATTTGGTGTTCAACCTTTGACCTCGATAAGGGAGTGCAGAGCGTCATCGAATTGGATTGAATTTTTTTACCGATTTTCTGTTTTTCAAAAAGGAACAAGAATTTCCAGTAGCCCATTGCATTTTGAAAACTTTGTCATTTCTGAGCCACCATAATAATTTAACATTTAACCTGATTAAAGAAATCCGATCTCTTTGAGATAAGAGTTTCTAAATTCATTTTGGGCCAGGTTGTTCAAAAGCATCACATGGATATTATCTTGCTTTTGCAGAAGACAGCTACAGATAACCAGTTTCCGTTACCCAGCAAAATAACATCTATTTAGTTAGGATGATGTAAAATATAAATCGTCGCAAGACTTTCAAAATAGTTTACAATTAATTAGAATTATCTTATGTGCATAAAAAAATTAATTTGGAATACAAAAAATTATATTGCAGGATATTACAATTTTGAAATTCAAAACTAAAAATTGAAGAAAAGTTATATAAATTATGTACCTGAAACTTGAAACTTTGAAGAGAGCGAAATATTTTTTCTCAATATTTTAAAATTGTCTGGAAATATTGTTTCGACTACAAATAAAAGGAATCATCATGCGCTATTTCATCTTTACATTATTTTCCTTGCAAATAAACCAATATTTTAGATTATTTTTAAACAAATTTGAGCTTAAAGACAAATCAAATAAAAATTTATTTCATTTACACGTTCAGAACTCCAAGCACATATAGAAATTTTAGTTTATAGACTTCCTAATTTTACAATAAAAGAAAACAACGAGACAAGCATAAAAGAAAATAATTGGATAGCATGCTCTTATATTAATTAGTATTGTCTCTGACAACTGATTGACTTCAATACCTACTCATATAATTATATATCATAGAGACATAGAGTAATAATTATCATACCAAACGTGACGTATACAACAAACAATTGCAGTTGTTAATGAGTATTATCTATTTATCTCGTATACAATTTTCTAATTCCCAACATAGCTACTAAATAAAAATAGTACCATCTCATAATTATGATGAAAATGGAAAAAATCTTTGGTGTTAAATTAAGATCAACGCTGAATACTCAAAGAAACCTGCCTCTAATCTTTCAATAAGAAAATCTTACAAATCCTTTTTCGTTTAAAAAAGAAAATACATATGTAGGTACCCTCTTTCATAAGTCTACCACCAAATATTCAGTATTCCACTTATGTGTTTCAAAATCTAATGCAAAATCCATTTTCAATTTTAACATCTTTTCTAATGAAGTGAAAATCCTTATCTCGAGTCAGTTCCAAAGACTAATTTCCAAATACATATCTCCCAAAAAAATTTTTAAAAAAGCTCAGGCTCCATGACACTTGAAACCAATGACTTAAAAATTCATTCTGAAACTCAAATAAACTTGGTTCTCTAAAGAAATTCTATCCAAAATTTAATCCTCAAAATAAGCCTTATTCCCTTTCATTAAGAAAATTCTCTTTTAAAAACCTACCACACAACAATCTTGTACTCCAAAATCCTTTCAAGATTCAAATTAAAGCTGGCACTCTCTTCTAAAAAGGAAATCTTTCAAAAACATTCCATCCAATAACCTGAGCTTCAAAATCCAATCCACTCTCAATTCCTACCATATTATCTTCTCTCTGTTGCTTCCAAAATCCTTTTAGACCCAACTTAAACCTGGCTTCCTTGAAATAAGAAAATTCTCTTTCAAAAAGAAAACTCTTTTTCTCAACTTCCTAAGCTCCAAAATCGAATCCCCTCTCAGTTCCTAATCTACTACCCGACATACTTCACAAATAACATTTTTGAAAACCTCAGGTTCCGTTAAATGTAATCCCTGATAACTCCAAAATCCATCGGAAACTCAAATAAACCTGTTTAACTTTCATTAAAAAAATCCTCTTTAAAAAAAAGAACCATCCAACAACCTATACTCCAACGTCCACCATCTAAATACTCTGACGAGTCCAAAATCCTTTTAAGATTCAAATTATAGTTGGCTCCCTTTCAAAAACCTACCACCCTCAACCCATCAAGACGAACGTGATTCAATAAATACGAAATACAAACATCCTATAATATCTAAAATCCAATCCACTCAGAATTCCTAGCATATTCTTTGATGACTCCAAAATCCTTTTGAACTCAAATTAAATCTGGCTCCTTTAAAATAAGAAATTCTCTTTTAAAAAGAAAACCCTCTTCAACATCCTAAACACCAAAATCTATCTTAGTATATTCTCTGATGACTCCAAAATCCTTCCAATATTCAAAGTAATTTTCTGACTCCCTTTCAGTGCAGAAATCTTTTGAAAATAAAACATTTCAAAAACAAAATTAGAAAAGCTTTTTTCAACAAAGTACAACCCAGAATCTAATTCATCTTTGATCACTACAATCCATCTAATTAATAAACCTGCCTTCCTTTCATTAGGAAATTTCTTTTTCAAAAACATACAGTCCAACATCCTACATTCTTTAAAATCCAATCCTGTCTTCATTCCCATCCAAAAAAAATCGTCGGCTCCGATACATTCAAGAATGTTTCTCCATCACTATGTCAGTGATGCTTTTTTCGGTGTTTTTTACTTACACCTACATTAGCCTAACCATTGAGTTAGGCTAATATATATTAGCCTATGTAAATGTAAATACGCAACCGCAAACACACTGGCACCACGCCGGGGGCCTCGAGTCTAGAGCCTAGACTAGACACTAGATACGTTTGACTTGATTCGTCAAACTTTTGAATGACGTGCACCAGCACTCAAATAAATTTCCACAAAACACAATTACTCCCCAAGAGGCCAAGAAGACCAACAACATCATCCCCAGGAATAATCCTTACCAAGTAGCAAAAGCCGGTGCGTCGCCCTATAGACCTGCTTATCCTTCTGCAGTTGCCTCGTGATCGCATCCGAGCGCCTCTTTTGATTCTTGCTGTCATCCTGGCTGGCCTTGCTGCTCTGGCTGCCGAAACACCCCATGACACACGAGAGACACGCGCCCCCTTCGCCTCTTCCTTCGCACTCCACTACCACCACCTCTTCACACTTCACTATCACCTCCTCCCACTATCTCTTTCTCCCTCACACTCCCTCTTATCACTCTCAACTCACCACGATTAACCCCCGTAACTCGACCGTCCCCCTTCCCTCCACCTCTCGAAGCAACACTCCCGTTTTTCCTCCCTTCTTTACACACTTTTTATCTTTTTCTCACTCCTCTAGCCGCTTTTCTCACTCGGATCCTCTCTCTCGAATCCTAACCTCTCTTTGTCGGGCCAGCAGCTCGATACCCCTCCACCCCCTTTCCACAAGCCTTACTCCCCCTATCGCACTCACGGCTCACTTCGCACCTTCCAGCTCGCCGCCAGTCCGCGAGACCATAACTACACCGAGCAGCACGTCTCTCCTCTCCTCACCACTCCCAGGCTCACTCCCTCTTCACTCTACTCTCCTTGTCCCTCTTCGGCGAAACCGTGCCGCGTGCAGCAGCAGCCGCAACAGCTCCTCGTTCCTCCGTTTCCAAGAGGGCGACCACACCACGGCCGACACCTGCCCACCTCGTCGATTGATTCGTCACTCGCGAGGCAGGCCGAGCCGAGGGCCGATCGTTATGGGGGTTGTTCACTCCCTACCTCCGATCCTTGTCCTCGTCTTCCTGCTCTCAGCTGATCTCGACCCACCGGTCCCTTAAACACCGACACACTCCCCACTTCACCTTAAAATTTCCTCTTTCTTTTAAAGCTCCTCTTGTGACTTTTCCTCCTCTCTCCTATCACTCTGAATCATCTGATTTTTCTTCTTCCTCCAGGACTATTTATCTACTTTGTTTTTTGTTTTTTTTCTTTTTTTGTAGGTTGGTGGAGGAGCGGAGCGGCCACTACCCCTCGGAACCCTCGGAAGGAGACGTTAAAATAGATTGGTCGTGGCGTGTCCCGAGAGTCGAGTTGACAGGCCGGGACGGAGGACGACGTGCACGACAGGCGTAGCTGCACCTCCAGAGGAGCAGCAGTAACCTCGGCACGGCCTCCGAAAGAGGCGATCTTCGGCTCTCTGGTTCGCGATCCTCTTGTCGGGGGCTTGTCCGAATCGGATACGATCTCTTCACTTCCCCCCCCGCCCCCGAGGTCCTCGGCGAAGACTGTGACACAACACTGGACACGCGTACACTTCTCACTCTCCCGCACACACTCGCGAGAGATGACCTCTCTCTCCCCCCCGCTCACTCCTCACCGACCGAGGTCTTCACTCAAGAAATCCCGAGGAAGCTCTTCACGGCCAAAACGTCCGAGACGAGGTGCTCCCTGTAGCCAACATGTCGTCTGCTAGATACACCAGCGCAACGGCCCATCGTCGAGACGAAGAGGAAAGGAGTGGTGCATCGATCCCACGAGCCCTGGGCTTTCAAACCTCTTTTCTGCTATTCTCTTGGTTGATTGCCTCCGGGTTTTCATTGTGAAAGAGAAAGAGTCTTCTTTGAAATTAGGCTGGAGATTCAAGAGGATTTTTGAGAATTTTTGGTAGAGTTGTTTTATTGAGGAGAAGTGATTGGACACGGTTGGTATTGATGGTGAAGTAGATGGGAAAGCGATGTGGTGATTTGGAGTGATGAGACGTTCCTGGGCTTTACACGAACTACGTGACTGACTCCGAGGATCGATCGGCACTCTTCGGGTGAGCCCGAAGTCTACAGGTGACTTCGGTGAGGTTTCGGAATCGGAAATGTAAATTCAAAAAAAAAAATGAGGATTTAATAATTGGTTTACAGAAGGAAAAGTGTTATTGTTGCTAGGAAGACAAGACACGATAAGTAGGAAAAAACAAGAGAGGTGGGTGAGAGATAAGAAGGCGTTGGATGATGTTTCAAATGGAAAGAATTGCCTTTTCGTTCTATCTTTCTGACAAATGACCAAACACGTATTTGAATGTAAATATTTTCATTGCTTTTTGATGGAGGCAATAGATTAGGTCAAGGAATTGATCACTCGTGAAATCTGATGTACATTTACATGACATGTCTTTTAATCTGTTGAAATTCCTTTAAAAATTACTGCAATCTTCTGAAATCACTTGTCATAATCTTGAGGAGCCATTTATTTCTTTTCAAATTCCTTATTGTGTGAAACCCCTGAATTCTTAATTCCATGTAAGCATGTGTCATCTCTTATAACTCCTAAAATCTCTATAATCTTTTGAAATAACTTGTAACTTCTTATAATCCCTGACATCGTTTGCAATCTTAATCTTGTATCATCTTTTGTAATCCCTGATATCTCTAAAAATTCCTACAATATTTTGAAATCTCTTCTAAATTTTAAAATCACTTGCAATCTAAAATCTCGTATTATCTCTTGTAATCTCTAAAAACTCTTGAAATTCCAATTAAAATCGTTTGAAATACCTTGAAATCTATTGTTCACCCAAAATTAAAGTGGTAAACCGCTTGTTTTCATTCCAATTCATTTAAATTCCATAAATACTTGGGTCTATCAATAAATTAATTAATCTATCAATCGCTATCACTATTGCGTAATTTAAATGAGAAACGAATAAATCTTCCAGTTGATAATCACATTTTATTTTCAGTTTTGACACGAATATAAAAATGATTTCACATTTTTGATTCACATAATCCAAAACTGGATTTTCCAGTTGTCATTTTTTTTTTTTCGTTCAGAAATTGAACAGAAAAATAATCTTATGGTTCCAACCTAACTCTCTTACAATCAGACACTGATAATGTATTAAAATATAGCTTCAAACCTATCTTTATATCTGTTTATATTTACTGAAAATGTTTAAATTTATAATATTGTTCTATTTTTGATAAAAAGTCGCGTTTTATAAATAATTTAAAATTTCATTTGTTTCTTGTATTCAGTACCAATTTCTGATCCTAATAATAAAGTTATTCGCCGATCCAAAGTGGAAACTGAAAACACATAAAACCTAAAATACACTGAAAGCCCGATTTAATGCCAGCTTTGGGGGTTGCCTCAATGGTCTTGGCACTATAGCGAGTGACTCTAAACGTAAACAAGTCAGGGTCATATGAACTATTATTTCTGTTTGATTTTTGTCACGAGTGAAAAATATTTCTTAAATATAAGTTTAATTTAACGTCTACTTTACTGTTAAGTTTGATTTAGTTATTATTTATGAATTCTTACACATAACGCATAACCAGAACACTCAAAACGAACTGATACAAACCGACTCTGACCGACGCGTAGACTACTGCGTCACTATTGCGCACTTTGTTGCTACGCTACCGCTGAGCTCCGAGTTCAGCTTTCCTCGTCCCCTCGGACCCCTTGCCCAAATTTGAATGTGTTAATATGTATAAACTACTTCCTGGAAGCAGTATTTCGCTCGGCAAAGAACCGCGCGTTCAGTGTATATGATTATTTAAAATTCTCTCCTGATTATCTCAAAATGCAAAATTTTCACCTTGGCGCAACGTTTACATTTCACACAATCAATACACATATACAGATAATTCTGTCACTTCGCCTTATCTTCCATACCCGGATTTCTTTAAGAACAAATCTCGGTACAAATATTTTCTTGATGTTGAGTATCATACAAAAAAAAAAAAAAAAACTAAATGCTTTGTCATGTGCAGAAATATTGAGACTTCCAAAAATAAAAGTTCCACGTGTTCTCGGTGAATTTTTTTAAGATTCATTTATCTTGTAGTTCATGAAAATAGAAAAAATTTCACAAAAGGATTTTGTCCGATTATGGCCAGTTTGTTTGGTGCTGTGTCCTTTGTACGCAAGTTTCGAAAATAAAAATTCACTGTATCTCATTTCTGAAGACGACGATCTTACAAACTGTAAACATGAATTACGAATTTCGTAACATATGTAGCACAGCCTTCTTTGCATTGGAGCGACTCCCAATGTTGCAATTCAACCCGGGATTTAAAAAAAATACTGGGTCTCAAAATTAATTCCCAGCGGATATTTCTTCATTTCCTTTGCAAATTTCCTTTTTGCTTCTATGCTATTGAGTTTCTCTAGCGCGATTTTTTTCACTGCAGATGGTTATCTGACCACACGACCCTGAGAACTTGATTCTTGCGATTCGCATGCGACTGGTGGTCGCGAAGTTGGCATCTTTCCAAGATGTTCAAGTTGCAATTACTGTTTAATACAAACGAGTAAAGAGGACACAAAGTTCCATTCAATTGAAATTGCACCACGTCGACGTTGCGACGCAAATGGAAAGTGATTTACATTGATGAGTCTCCGGATTTCGAGCAGGATTCCTCAGCAAGAAGTGCATTTAAATCCAGTTCTTGGATGTTTATCGAATTTGGATTCGAACCTAAAAAAAATTATAGAAATTTAATTATTGTAATCGAATAAAAATTAGCCATATTCTCTCTTCTCACCAGAAAAAAATTTGCAAAATTTTCTACCTGCATGTGCTAAGAAGAGGTCCTTCAAAAATCCAAGTTCCTTAGTGAGCATTTTGATTTTCTCCTCCAACAATTCGTTTTCTGTCTTGAGCTGATTCACTCGTTCTAGGGTCTGTTGTGTACGTAATTTGCTCTTTACTCGGGATCTTTTTACTGCCTGAAAAGGTGTTAATAGGTTAGAGAAGATACGAATATTGCGAAATTATTGGAATCACCTTCGCGATGTAATTAGTAATTAAAATAACAGCCTACCTGATTATTCCTGTCACGTCGTCTTCTGTAATCCTCATCGTCTTCATCTTCGGAGACTGGTTTCTTTTTCTTCTTAGCTGAGAAGTCTTCCTTGTTTCTCGGTGCCATCTGTAACAGAAAATATATTTTTCATCTGAATAGGAAAAAACCGAAGAAAATAGCCAGCGAGATAAAAATATCTGCTAAGGTCTCTCCCCAAGTTTGAATGGTCAATATTATAATTTTATACAAAATTGAACCCTCCAAATTCTTTTTCATTATTTAAGGACTCCTTAAAACTACTGGCAAAGTATTTAAAAGTCAAATGAACTTAATTCTGGATTTCAAATTGATACAATTAAAGCAGATTTTTTTCTCTAGATTCCACAAGTCTTTACAGAGTTATATTGGAGAAAATGATAAGTTTTCATGACTGAAATGGTCACGCCGAGATCAGACGACAATTCCTATATTGCAGAGGTTACACTTTGTCCATGAAACGATCCTACAATGCCAATGGTGTATTTACTCAATAAAGCCTTGAAATCGTTAAGAAATCGGCCCTGACATCCTCTCAAAGTTACACCTTATACATATTATACAACACAGCGAAACTCCATCCTCGATTGTGTACTCTGACACGCGATAATTGTCCGGAGTAATTATCATTAAGGAAAAGATACGCGAGCCAAAAAACAGTGATGCATGTTCAACATTTCAAATTCCTCGTTCTTTTCCTCTCACAAAAAAAATTCTTGTAAAATTAAATATTTCTGCGAACTCTTGGTCGTAATTGTTAAAGGACTGCATAAATCATTTTTAAAAGTGAATGATTATTTTTTGTTTTTTGTTTTTAACTTTAGATGTACTATATACAGGGTGTACACGCTGGGGCTTACCAAAAAGTATGCAACCCGGCATACACGACCATAAGAATAGCATTGGCGTGTGAGACGGATTGCATAATTTTCGGTAAACCCCAGCGTGGACACCCTGTATATATTTTATACAAGGTAGACACGAAATGGCTTACATAACTCGAATACCGGTTTAAGATATTCCTAGAATTTCGTTCGGTGGCATTCAGTAGATGCGCGGGTCCGAGGGTGGAGAGAGGCGGGTACGGTCGTCGACTAGTAGTCAAGCAGTACCGCAGCAATAGAGCGAGCAGTATCAATTCGCCCTTTGCATTTATTTTTCAAAATACGCTGAAATTTTTTTTCCATTAATTTTTCATCGTCATTTAAGAATTTTCATCCCTTATGCTAAGATATTTACATGAGTACATAATTCAGTTACATAATTCATATTATTCCTACATAATTCATATTATTTCAACTAAAAGTGGTTCGTACGGCCCTGACTGTTTGTGTACAGAGACGCTCAAGGACTATCCCGGTTTAAGACAGGCAATGCCCAAAACCCATCTTAAATCGAGATTCGAGTGTACATGGAGAAAAATGCTACCCGAAGTACACCGATGCACGTAAAAAGCCCTTGTACAGGGGTTTTGCGTCTACAAAATATTTCCACTCCTTACATTGGCATGTGATTCAATGTATGTAAGCCGCCACGTGTCCATACTTATGTATAGATATACG
The DNA here is from genome assembly GCA_037177015.1 of Euceroptres primus. Classification (NCBI taxonomy): domain Eukaryota; kingdom Metazoa; phylum Arthropoda; class Insecta; order Hymenoptera; family Figitidae; genus Euceroptres; species Euceroptres primus. The sequence goes on from JBAGKK010522583.1 coordinate 12,299, forward strand.
TTGTATACAGTAAGGTCTTTTTCCAAGCAGTCATAGGGAATATAATTCATCATTTTAAAGACTATGCTATATAAGCATACGTATCAGAAAAAGGGTCTTAGCGCCTCAGTCCGCCATATTGGATATAGCATAGTTTACACAGCATATTTTTCCTATGACTGCTTCAAAAATGTCCTTGCATATTCTCTCTCCCTCTCGTTCTGTCTCCCTCCCTCCCCCACTCACTCTCTCTCTCTCTCTCTCTCTTGCTCCTCTATCACCCCAATGTCCCTCTCTCTCTCCTTTCTATTCTCTCTCTCTCCTTCTCTCTATTTTCTATATTATAGTCTTTATGTTTACAGATACAGTCGGGCTTCCACCATTTCAACTTTTCGAGGAGAATGTTCTTATTTTCAAGATCGCTCCAAGGGGAAATTAAAGTTGCGCAGTAGGCATATTTACGCATACACGTATATATACATATGTGCGTTTAATTTATTTGCGCAAGCGTCAAACTACCATAATCTACTATAACGACTAGTGGTGGGGGCCTCACCGAATAAGATTTTCCCGCAAGGATCGCCACGTCTGCTAATTCTAGTTTGGCCACCATTAAGGATCCAAAACCAGGGGATATTTTTCGCAAGAGAGTTGAGTTTCCTTATCTTACTTTGTGATCGTATCTGCAATTCCGTTATGAAAAGTTGAAAAAAAAAAAACAATTTCTCGTCAACAGTGTTTTTATATATTTTTATCTATACACTCATCCCTAGATTATGGGCCATCTTCATGGTCGTTCACGCTTCACTGATTCTGTCCCCCGCCCCTGAGCG
>JBAGKK010522594.1:0-13108 GCA_037177015.1 Euceroptres primus
ATAATACTTGAATCATAGAAGTTGGAGAATAGCAAGAGATGAGCTGCCCGTTTGGTTGGGAGGATGGGTCGGGCAGGATGGGACTCGTCGTGCAGTCACGTCCTCGTCGTGAGTCCTGAGAATTATTTTAAAACGATAATTTAGCTGAGAACTGCATTTCATAGATGTTAGGAAACATTTGAATTTTGTTTTCCTGGTTCTAGAGGAAAAAATATAAAAAGAAAACTCTTTTCCAGAATTTTTTTTCAATATCTTATAATTTTCTTAATTTTTAGTTTTTTTTCTCGAGAACTATCAATCTGATCGAAAAATAGTCGACATAAGAAAGATGTTTTTCATCAAGATCTTCAATTTTCCTCATACACTTTTGTCTGTGCAACGAAAATTACACGAGTTAATCCACGAAAACTTCACTTTTTTTACGTTTTTTGACCTATTTTCAATTATAGGAACCGTAGAAAATTTTTTGATTCCAAAATCCTCGAAACCACTTACTTTTGATGACAAATAGCAACTTTTACCGGTAGGCCAACCCAACATTTCCCATATTTCGATTTTTCGGCCCATCCTACTGAGTACATCGTGGCGGCTTTGACCGCGCGCGAATCGATTTGGTTGCAAGTCTTGAAAGATCTTGCGCGAGAACAAGCCGATGCAACCCGGAGTTTCATAAACGAACGAAACATATCGACGTAAAGTTTCATTTTATTCGCGAACTGGTCGAAAATAACGTTTTGGTCGCGAAATTTATGTCATCAGACAAGCAATGTGCAGATTTGTTCACGAAAGCTTTCCCAAGATCCAGATTTTATTTTTTTGCGTGGATATCTTGGAATGAGAACGAAAAAGGAGTATTTCGATGTGTACGAACATTAAGTTTTTTTTTTGTGTGTTTATTCGTAAAGCGTTGCGATTTTCGTTTCATTTTGTTTTGCGCGAAGTTCACAAGCAGGGAAGATGTTGTCATTTGTGCTTTTCGAATCTTCGCGTCCTATTATTATTATTGTAGTGCGCATGCTCGTAAACGGTTGGACGAGGTGCGTCGCGTTTTCTACGCGTTTATCTTCTCCGCCTATTGCAAGTCAGTCGTCTTTGTGCATTCACCAAATAAAGACCCTCTAAAAGCATCCCGCACTCGTTTTCTTTTTCATAGAAAATTTCAAGATTTTCAAATCACTTTACTTTTTGAAAACAAAATTTCATTTTACATGATTTTAAACAATATAAAAGAAATTAAAATTCAATTACTTCACCCCAATTCTAATTATATTCAATTATATTCCACCCCAGACAAAAAAAAGTTTATTTTTTTTTATAATTCATGTATGTGACGTGGAACGAAGAAACCAGCTTTACGACTGAAAAATCGATTTTCAGGTTTTTATTGATTCTGAATAATGAAGATTTCCTCTATCGAATAAAAAAATCCCCATTGCTCCACGATCAAAATTGAATTTTCTGGAGCTCAAAGTTGTACGAGGGCCCCTTTGTCTTCCTTCGTTTTTTCTTTCACTTTGATCCGCTTTTTCTTGTAAACTCATTTTCGGTCGTAAGGCTCGTTTCTTCGTCACGTATAATAAATTATACACAAAATAAAACTCACTTCTTTTCACTTTACTTATTACTGGAAAAAAAATTAGAAATATTTCTGACAGAAATTCCCCTTGAAAATTTGCTTTTACTAAACACGAATTTTTTGATCTGAACAAAATTTCGAACAAGTTTTTTATTTTTTTATTTAATTTATGTGTGATAAAATATATTGTTCATATCCAATTTTTAAAAAATTTTTATGTCCAATAATAGTAATTTTTATTTTTGATGTCCAATAAATATTCCTTTGGAATCATCAGATTAGAAAATAATAATAAATAAAAGCAAAAAACACCTGTGTGAATTTTTTATAAAATTACATGTGCCTTTAAGAACGAAAATAATAAATTCTTGCAGACCTTCGAAAATGTGTTTTTTTTTTTTAAATTTAATATTCCCATGTTCTTTTTGACCCAGTTCCTGAATTTTCGTTCACAGATGAAACTTCATAGTTCTTAGACTGCAGAACTGAAATCGATGAAATCAAAAGAATTATCAAGATCAAAAGCTAGCCCATTCATACAAAAATATATAAACTTTCTAAGAAAGAAAAAAAAGTAAAACAATTTTTTTCGCGGGACGAAATGTCTGACATATCACAGACAGCTTTTATATACATTCTATGTCAACTAATAAACAATAAATGTAAAAAGCAAACAAATACACTCATCGTTAAATTATGGGCCGGGCTCGGGGGTAGACGGTCCTCAATTTAATGCTATTAAAATCCAGTTTGAACCGGATTTAAAGCGACGAGCGTGCAGTCTTATGTCAATATTCAGGACCGCGTATATAGTCTCTGAACGTACAAAAGTAATCGCTCAGAGAGTCGAGACAGAATCAGTGAAGCGTGAACGACCATGAAGGTGGCCCATAATTTAACGATGAGTGTAACGAGAATCGGAAGCACACAAAAACATAAATCGGATCTTGAATAGACGATTCAGTGTGATATAGTTTCGTTATAGTTTTTTATCTCAGTAATATTTAATTCAAACAAAATCAAAAAGTGCAAGATATTTTTTGTATAAACTCAAAATTTAAATTATCTACTGCAAAAAAATCTGTAGTCTAGAGATTTTTTAAAATTATTTTTTATGAATTTACTTATACAAAATAAAAATAACAGAAAAAAATCCAAGTCAAACAAATTTCCCAAGAATTGTAAACTTTTTTTTTTAAAGAATTAAATTAAAAGGATTCTTTTTAACTTAAACGACACTAAGTTACATTGTCTGATACTGGAAACTGGCAAGCACCACTATGGGTGTGATTGATTTATTAAAGAAAGTCTCGTTGAACTGTATAGATCTATATATGATACTCGTGTGTTACAGAAACCGTGACTTATTTTGACTACTGTCTCAATATCGAGATACGTTTTCGATTCGCTCGTTTCTGGGTACAAAAAAAAAACGCATTTTCACGTCAGTTATGATTTAAAATTTAACTGATAATCCATCAAATCGAAATGACGTTTCCCTGTCGATTTTTCCATTTGACCCTAAAATTACTAAACATAAAGTTTCGAAACTATTTACATTCATTTTTAAATCACCAAATGAAAAAATACTGGGGTCGAAAATTGACACAGAAAAAGATTCAGAGAAATGAACCTGTATTCAACATTTTTCACGTTCTGAAATCTAATAAATTTCAGATATGAGCTTTTCATAAATTCATCTTAATTTTATATAAGACTCCTTAAAAACTGGATAATACCATCTTCAGACATAAATTTAAAATACACGCTCATTTCTGAAAATATCGGAAAACTAGATTTAGTCGTCGATCTCTTTCTGTACAATGCATTTCGGAAAAGCAGAGGAAATGCATGAAATGGACCAGAACGTAAACACTGTATTTTATTAATACACTTTGAAAGTTCATTGACATGCCTTTGTTGTAACGGTCAAATAGGCAGACAAGTACGTACTTATACGTAACTTAACAATATTTTAGTTTCTTACATGAATTGTAGAAGCTCGCCCTTATTTCAGAATTAAAATAACGCACGAACTGTCGCTTCCTTTTTTTTCTTCAAAACTCTGCAATCCAATTAAACTTGCAAAGAACCGACTAAATTTTATCTGACTTAAAAAACAAGACCGATTCTTCCCCTTTGTTCATTAACATTTTACTTAAAACACTAAGCCTATCAAATGCAAAAATCGACAGTGATTTAGACTAAGGAAAAAAATTTCTAAAGTTCGTTTTTAGTGAAATTAAAAATTGTTTTTTTTCAAAAGTGTGACAAACTTGGAACAAAAATCCCCGCTCGTATTTAATATTATTTATAAATTTGATAAAAATTAAATGTAGAAAAATAGCCGCAATCCCAGTTGACTTTTCTATGAACACTTATTCACTATTGTTAGGAAGATCTATTCACAATCGTCACCTAACTTTTTCACTAAAAACGAATCATCCTGAACTACATCTACTAACCTCGAAGTATTTATTTGTGACAAAGCTACAAAGTCAAGTAAAACTGAATCGGTCCCTCGCATCCCTCGCAATTTGACTTCATCGATCCAAAAAAAATATATATATATATAATCCTGAGTGCTTTCGAAAATCCTCTGATTCTGGATTGAAAGCATCTGTCGAATGAGGAATAAACGAGAGGATACGACAAATGTGGAAAAACGTTAGATATATGTACATAATATGGGAAAGACTAGTGCAAGTGCTTTAACTGTATCTTCCCCGAGTTTTGCTTCGATTGAAGAATCCTAGATTAGCGTCTTCTACCAATTTCCCCGACCTCGACCTCTAAATCCTCCTCCACCTCGGAATTGACCGCCACCTCCGCGTTTTCGAGGAGAAAAATGGTTGGCTGAAGGTCCACGAGGACTGTTATTTGCCCAAGGAGGTCGAGGTCCTCCCCTGAATCCTAACCTGCCACGGGGAGATGGACCTCCTCGCCAGGGAGAAAATTGGGCATTCGATGGTGCTCCCATTCGAGGTCGAAACATCGGCGTGGCATTTGGCGCCTCGTAATCGAAAACTACGACGGGATGCAATTCAGGTAGACCAAGTGGAGGTCCATTGGGTGTTGCGAGCAATGGCCCGTTCGGCACGTGCATCAACTTCTTCAATGGAGATTCTGCCGATTCCTGGTTATCGGGGAAACTCAGGGATGATGGTCTCTTCATGGATTGAGAAGAATCCTGTGTCGAATTCATCATTGCCTCTAACTGCTCTGAAAGCTGCTTTGGTGCCTCCGAGTCCTCTGGATTTTCTTGATTCTCACTCTCTTCGGTCTCTTTGTTGAGTTCATGAACCTGAAAAAAAGGATAGGTTTATTTTCCTTAAGTATCGCTGGATTGAGTATTATTAAGGTATACCACTTTTTTGCAACTAGATTTTTAGATCTTTTATACCGAATAATTTACGAGTTTCATTCGCAGATTATAAAAATTATTTACAGGGTGTCCACTCAAATCCTGAAAAAAATTCCCTGACTTTTCCAGGTTTTTTCCAGGTATTTCTAGATTTTCCTAGGTACCATTTTTTGGCCATTCAAATATGGAATACGGAATTTTATAATACTCCCGCCCCCATTAAAGTATTATCTAATAATGGAGTAACCCCGTTTGTTATCCACATGTGAATGTTTCAATTATAATTATTTCAATTTATTAAATTTAGAAAAAAATATGACGGATGATAAAACAGTGAAATATCAGATGTATTTCAAAATAATGTTTATTTAATACGTTATGCTATAAGAGCTTATGATGTTTTGTGACAAAATCTACATGAACATGTAATAGATAACACAAAACACAGTCAAATTAAATAACTTCTCTTCGTTTACGAACGAAACGTTTATAAAGAAAATAACGTTAGGAATAAAACATTTAAATATAAAGAAATAACGTTGGGATCAGAACATTTAAATATTTTCTTAAATACATTTTGTTCTGGTTAATTTTTTATTTTTGCAATTTTTTCTACGATTGCGATAGCTTCTTTTTGCGCTTGTTCCAGAATTTTTCTACGTTTCGCTTCAAGTTCTGTTACCTCCAAAGCTTTTCGTTTTTTTCCTCCAGCGTTCAATTCAAATCGGAATAAGTATATAATGTCGCGAGTTTATTATGAATAATATATTTTCCAATTCTTGCATGGAAAGAATTTCGGCACCGCAGGCGCACCACCTACAGTACAGTAGCTGTACGTAGGCTCGGGCACAACTGTCATACCCTATGCCTTCTAGCATGTCTGCTGTCTCAAAACGGCGCACCAGCTGCACCAAACGAATGGACAAGATTCGTCCTAGCGTTTAGCACTGCTAGTGTGTTAGTAGGTACGTCTTCTGTGCCGAAATTCTTCCCGTGTGTAAATATCGTTATTTAATTTTGTTACAATTAAAAAAAATTTCAGTACGCTCGAAAAAATTCTGAGTTTGAAAAAAATTTCCTGACATTTCCAGGACTTTCCAGGTATAAAAAAATTCCCTGACAATTCCAGGTTCTCCAGGTTTTCCAGGGTGAGTAGACACCCTGATTTATATAAATAAATAGAAGTAGGATAATAAATTATATTATATAAAGAAAGCATATTTTAAACACCTAAATTCTTAATTTTCAAAGTTTAAAACAGGTCATTAAGTGTCCAGTTACTTTTAGGAAAAATTAAAAGGCTTTTTCAGGATTGTTACAACATCCCAATTTCAAAATTTCCCGACTTTTCCCTGACCAATTTTTCATTTTCCTTGACCGTTATATACCATTATAATTTGTTGCGTATAAAAATTTCCCTGACTCTTTCAGGTTTTTCCTGACTTTTCAGAATTCTCTGGCCTGTAGCAACCCTGGTTTTTCGAAAAAAAGAAGGTGAATAGACTTAAGATTTTAGAAAAACTTTGCAGTTTCGAGTTTAATTATATAAAATTTAGGCCGAGGATATTATTACAGAAATTTCTGTACAACTAGCATACAACACAAAAGAGGCGCAGGCTAGTGTTACGGAAAACTCAGTAACACTAGTCTCGGCCTATGCTATGTTGTGTGTTAATTGTACGGAAAATAATACTAGATATTGCCTAAAATTTAAGACACAAATTTAAATTACAAACTTAAATTTTTCTTTGCAAAAGATGATTCAAAATTTCATCGTATTTCGCATAATTGTATCTAAATTAAATTCAACTTTGAAATTTCAGACTTTTAAGATTACTTTAACTCTCTAAACTTTAATTTTATCCAGAGTGTTTAATAAAATCGAAACAATTCTTCACATTTCAAGATTTTCCCAGATACTTTTTGAACTTTTTCAACCCAATTCAAAATTAATTTTTCAGTGGAAATATAGATAATTTAGACAATAAGAGTTTCAGTTTGTACGGAAAATAATACTAGATACTGCCTAAAATTTAAGACACAAATTTAAATTACAAACTTAAATTTTTCATTGCAAAGATCATTCAGAATGACGAGCTTTCAACATTTCAACGCATTTCGCAAAACTGAATCTAAATTAAATTCGACTGTGAAATTTCAGATTTTTAAGATTACTTTAAACTCTCTAAACTTTGCTTTAATTTTATCCAGAGTGTTTAATAAAATCGAACCAATTCTTCAGGTTTCAAGATTTCTCCAGATACTTTTTGAATTTTTTCAACCCAATTCAAAATTAATTTTTCAATGGAAAGATAGATAATTTAGATAATAAGAGTTTTAGTTTTTTTTTTTTAATCAAATTTTTCTTTTAGAATTTTCAAATGTTGTAGGGTGTATATCGTTGCAATTTTAAAGGGACATTAAGATCATGTATTAAATTATAATATCTTCTTATAAAATTATACTAATTCCTCATTCATTTATTAGAAAAAAAAAAATGAAAAATGATTGTTCCTGAAATAAGTTCTATAAACAAATATTTCTTTTTTTTTTTGATAAATTAACTTATCAAATTATTTCTTCTGATGAAGTCTTAGGTAATTTCAGGTTGATCCATCGCATAGTACATTAAAATTGAATCATTCTTAGAATTATTAATTCTTTCAAAAATCTGAGCAAAATCTTAAAAAAAAATTCATAATAAATTTCTTGCTTTTCATTTTATACAGAAAAATGGCAAATAAATAGAAGATAATAACTTAATTTTGGGATGTTTAACCCTTCCATTGGCAGAGTTTGTTTTAGGAACTTAAAAATTGTGTTCGAATCTTTAAATTTTCGTGAATATATTGAAATGTTTCATTCTGAAATAATTACAAGTTTGTTACTAAAATATCAATTCGTAAAATCTTTTGTCGTGACACGAGAAATTTTTAATCCAAAATTCAATTCAATTCAATTGAAATTAAAGATTCTGCAGATATACTAATTTTAAAAAGAAATCATTTCAATCTTTTTAAATTTTTTAATCTTTCAGGTTTCTAGAAATAAAAAAAAGATTAAATTTCAATCAGTCTTCGATAAATAAGGTCATTGAATGAAAACGAGAGTATTAAACGTTTCAGTCCTAATTTTGGACCCTCTTCAGTAAAACTTTATTATAGTAAATTCTGAAAAACAAATTGAATACATACAAAAAAAGATTAAAAAGAATATAATCACAGTAAAAAAATTTTTTGGTTAAGTGATAATATCAGTAACATGTTTAAGTAATCATGAAATTTAGGTTTACAATTAAGAGAAATTGCTCTAAAATTATGAGCATTTCATTTGTATGAAATTTCACCACTTTCTAATTGAATTTCAAAATGTCACACAAGTGAAATGCTCATAATTTTAGAGCAATTTTTCTTAATTGTAAACCTAAATTTTACGATTCCTTAAACATGTTACTGATATTGTCACTTAACCAAAAAAATTTTTGTTACTGTGATTATATTCTTTTTCTTCTTTTTTTGTATATATTTAATTTGTTTTTCAGAATTTACTATAATAAAGTTTTACTAAAGGGAGCCCAAAATTAGGACTTAACCGTTTAATACTCTCTGTTCCATTCAATGACCTTTTCATCGATGACTGATTGAAATCTAATATACACAAGGTCGAAACTGATTCACCATCATAAAAAAAAGATCTACATCTTCGATGGTTTTCAAATCAGGTGGCAACCCTCATATTTATGCAATCCTCACGAAATCACGAGAAAAAAAACTGTTTTGGAATTCTGAAGAAAATTGACAGAAATTATAAAATTAATAATTCAATAAAATAATACACACCTGGGAGTCCACTACAGGAGCATTTGCCGAATTCTGTACGTCGTTGTTCTCCGGTGTCGATTTATTGACGTCAACAGTAGAAGAGTTTCCAGCAAAATCTGGATGCCTCGAATCTTCATGCAACCTGTTGTTGAAATCATCCTGTCCACCAAGTCCCTGATTCTCATTAAACTCATTCATCCCTATTCTCGCTCCTCCGTCTGGAGGTTCCAGAAGCAGTGGACGATTATTCGGCAGCATTTCCGGTGGAGATCTTTGTCCATGATCATGAGATCGTTGTCTGCGATTGTCCCTTTTATTATGATCATCAGAAAATCTATCTCTCCTGTTTCCACGAAACCCTCGACCACGACCGCCTCGATCATTCCGAGAATTACGATGCAAATTGTCCCTGTGTGATTGATCATGCTGGGGAAACCTTCCTCGAGGCATGGAATCATCCTTGTTCCATCGTTCGTGTTGATTCTCGCGATAATCGAAATCCTGCGCGGGATGAAAGTCTCGCTGGTGAAAGTTGTGTGGATTCGGTGGAAAATCTTGTTGATTTGGCGGAAAGTTCTGCTGATTCGACGGGAAATTCTGTTGATTCGGAGGAAAATTCGATTGATTTGGAGGAAAATTCGATTGATTTGGAGGGAAATCCTGTTGATTCGGGGGGAAATCCTGTCGATTCGGGTTGAAAGGTGGAAGTGTATTTGGTCGAAAGTTTCCCTGGTTTGGCCGAAACTCCATAGGATTATTCTGCTGGAAATCTGGCGGAGCTTGATGAAAATCAGGAGGTCCATGGTGGAACTGCTGAGGAAGAGGTGGAGGCGGTGGAGGAGCTTGATGTATATTGCGAACATCCTGAGGTCCACATCCTCCAGGCAAGGGAATCATCCTCATGTCCATGTCCATGTGATGAGAGGGGACAGGCATTGGAGGAGGTCCTCTCATATCTCGGTCTTGTGATCTCACATCCACTAGCACTCCTCTTCCTTTTTTATTCTCGTTCTCGTCGTCTGACAATTCCATGTCCACGCTCTCTACATTGTCTCCTGGTTGCACTTGTTGTCTAGAGACAAACAAAATTAAACAATTAAAAAATAGGACAAAGTAATAACTAGAAGATAAAGTATCTTTTGCAAATTTTATAGAACTTACCGGTAATCTTGATCGGTAGTTGACCACAGGTTGTTGTGAGAATGGGAAATGGGTGAAGAATCGTTGGCTACACTATGATTAGCTGGACTTCCAGTTAGACTGATAAGATTTCGATGGTCGACATCACCTTTTATTAGACGATGCGGCAATTGGTTTCCTGGCATTGGCAGTGGTATTACCCTAAAAGGAAAAACAATTGCTTTAAAGTTGGTTCCTTCATTCACCTTCAGTATTTTCTAACAGTTAAAACTAATTTATAAAATAAACTATAAAATATTTTATTTATAAAATAAAAATGTTTTATTTATAAAATAAAATATTTGGTATTCGAAAATACCAAAGTGTAGAAATTAGAATAAAACATTCAAACGTATTTCTTTAACAATTTACTGACCTGTGATCAACATCGCCGGCACTGCTAAGAAGAGGTTCTTGTGACTGCGAGTCATTATACTCGATAGGATCCCTGAATCCAGCTTTCTCGTAATGAGGCGGTGATTCCGGAGTTTCGGAAAGATTGTCGTTCTTTCTTGAGCTATTTGTCCACGCAGTTTCAGGATTCACATCCCACCTATCATTGCTTCTTTCACTCCAAGGACCTTTCTCCTTTTCCTCTTCTCCTGGCCAAGAAGGATTCATGCTATTCTTGGCTGAAAAAAAAAACACAAAAATTACGATCGAAAATTGCAGAGTAACATTTGGAAAAATATGAGAAAAGAAACAAACCTTTTTCTTCCCAATTTGGAGGTTCCTTCGGAATTTCATTCGCAGGCGTCCACGTTGGGAACTTAGGAGGCAACTTGTTGTAACAATTTTCATCATCAAGAAAAATAGGTGGAGGCATAGGAGGTGGAGGCAGTGGATTGGCGGAATTAAGGTTGTTATCAAACGTTAAAACGTTACTCTGGCTATTCTGACTGGAATAAGGAGAAGGTGTGTGAGATTCTCCACTCAAGGTCCTCATTGGTAAAGGCGTGCTATGGAGCATCTGGTGATTATTCACTCCAGTGTGGTTGCCTGGTAATCTCGTATTTATTGGAGTCCCAGGAATGTGACTAATGTTATATTCTACATGTGATGTTTCCGTTGCTATTGAATCTGAGACATCTCCTAAGCCGGGAATGCCGCTGTGATCGACTCCTCCTTCTGATGATGGCCGCACTGTCTTCAGGAAACTGGATATGCTGAAATCCTCGTTCTTATCGCGAGCAGAAGAATTAATTACTTCAGTCTGTTTACCCTGAATATCGTAATTTTAAATTATTATCTTCAAATATCAAAGCATTCGAGTTCAGAAGTGTTCAAATTTAAAAGCGCCAGAAATATTCAAGCAAATTTAAAAGCGCTAGAAATATTCAAGCAAATTTAAAAGCGCCAGAAATATTCAAGCAAATTTTAAAACGCCAGAAATATTCAAGCAAATTTAAAAGCGCCGAATTTCTAACTTTAAAAACGCTACAAATTTAAAACTTTAGCATTTAAAAATAAGAATCATCCAAACTTAAAAACGTTTGTAGCAAATTATATGCATATAAAATATTAAATCTCACCTCTGCGGCATCATTGTAATGCTGACTGACGGTCGGCGTCATAGAATTCTCGCTGAATATGTTCCTCTGAACAAAAATTAGAATTTTTTCAAATTGCTCGTGAAACTAACAAGATCTTAAACAAAATCCAAAAGCTTACCATATCAAAATCCATGTTTCCGTCCATGAAAGATGAAAAGTTTGAAGTGAAATCTCCAGACTGGTTTAAAAGACCCGCGGAAGAAGGTTCGTAGTCTTGTCCATAAGATCCATACATGCTTGGCGGTGCAATTTCTATAATCGCAGATTTTTGACTTGATAATTGCAGCTCTTCTCCCGGAAGTTCGATATCGCTGTCGGGACTCGGAGAGGGTGCGTTTATATCTGGTGATGGAATTGGAGAAGTCAACATGGGCAACAGTTCGTCCAGCTTCTTTTTCAAATGCTTGACTCTGCTTCCGAAATTCCTGTATGCCTGTTGAAAAAATAAATTCTGTAAGATTATCTGAATAGTAAATAAGAATCAAGATACAATTAAAAATTCGGGCAAAGCTTACGTTGGTGACGATTTTAACTTCTCCTCGCTGCGTTTCATAAAATTGATCCGCTTGCTCAAGCAAATCGAGAACCTGTGATCTTTCCCTGATTTCAGCCTCGAGAGCTCGCACGTAGTTTTCAACATTTCTTACGGCGATTTCAACCTCCTTTTCTGCATCTTCCACGTGCCTTCGATCTTTTAAAGAAGAGCACAGTTCATCTGCATTGTCTATATCTACATTGCATTCTCTTAAATCACGTAGCCTTGCGTCGGTAGCTTGCTCCAGGGTAGCACAGGATCTCATCGTCGAGATGAGAAGAGCAGCTTGAAATTCTTCAGGTACCACGGGCTGTGGTTCTGCTTTCTTTTTCGGGGCAGCCTGAATAAGCCCAGATAAATCTGCGAGAAATTCTTCATCGTAAACCTGTCGCTGGTCCCAAATCTTGAAAATTCGCAGAATGCGATGTTTGACCTTCTCATCACGAACCATCGTCGTGGCTCGTTGTAAGGTCGTGCCCCAGGACTCAACAAACTCGAAATTTTTTCGTTTTGAATACTGAATGACATCGTTGGCCAAGTAGAAAAGAGTTAGACGGTGTTCAACTTTCACTGCAATTTCAGGGGGGAAAAATGAATAAACAACAAATATTACAAAGACTGAGACTTACTATTATTTACATTTTGAATAATTTGTTTTCTTAGTTGTTTGATTGAATAAAATTAACAAATCAATTTTAATTTGAATTGTAGTAAATAATTATTAAAAAATTGTTTATTTTCTCTAAGTATGCGTGAGTGGCGTCACCAAGTATCCTACGCAAACATTTTCGAACTCTCTAGAAATCTGGAACTTCAAGAAGTGTACTTTTAATCTTTCAATCAGATTTATTCTCTTCTTTGTTATGTCGCTTATGCGATAATTCCACAACAAATCAAAAATTTATAGAGACATTTAGGTGCAGTTTCATACTGAAAGCATTGTGTAATAAACCGTTGTCAGAGTGCACTGTAAAAAAAAATTTCTGTTGTACTATTGCAGGTGATGGTATTTTAACCAAAAATATTTGTGTTTGAACAGAAAACTGTAAAATTTGCATTAATGGTAGTTTTGCAAAAGAA
>JBAGKK010522605.1:0-13108 GCA_037177015.1 Euceroptres primus
CTCTTTAAAAGTCCTGAGCGCTTTGAGAAAATTAAACATGATTTAATTTCTAAAGAATCAACAAAATGAGTCGCAAGTATAATCGCGAGCCCTAGGAGCGCTCAAACTAGCGAGCGAGGTGACCTTCGCGAGCTATAAGGACCTCGTGCGTAGCGCGAGGTTAAACGATAACGGAGCGCGTAGCGCGACGATTAATAGCATCGGAGCGCGAAGCGCGCGATGAGAATGTGCCCGCGCCCCCGAAGGGGGCCGGGCAGATTTTTTTTCTATTGCATTTGGTCAATTTTCTCAATATTCGGAATTTTAAACATTCATTTTTTATTATAAATAATTAAAAATTATATATTTAACCATGATAGTCAGACGCAGCTTACTCTCACGATTCCACTGATATAAAAAACTAATTTTTCGAAAAAATGTCACTTAACTATGTTTTTCCGCTGTAAGGCAGCATTGTATTAGTTGCATTAACTATTCAATTAGTGCCAGCAAATAATACAATGATTATTCCAACTAATAAAATAGCAGTACCATATCTTACAAACTAAGTAGTTGGCCCAACTACCATGTTTTTCAGGGTGCTGGTGGCAAACTAATTTGGCGACACTTTCTTGTACTGTGATTAATAAATGTAAATATAAAGATCTTTTGAACAATTATTGAATACTCTAAGAATCAATTCCTATCAATTTGCAATTTTAAAATCCTCAGGCAAAAAGTTAAATAATTATTAAGACTCTAAGACAGGTTCCATTAAAAAAATTCGTCATTTTTTTCAAAATTTCATAACTTTTCCAGGTTTTTCAGACCTGTTTGAAAATTTCATGATATTTTCAGATTTTCTAGGTTTTCCTAGGGTTTTATAGAAACCCTGATTGATGTGTTCAGGCCTGCCAGCGACGTTTGTAATTTGAAAAAGTTGAAATAAGTGATTCGTTTATAGTTCTATTTTCTGAAAAAAATCAAATAATAAGTTCATTTATCACAACACTAAAAACAAGTTTAAGAAGAGTGATCAAAAATAATTTTGGCTTTTTATGGCGTCAGAGATCACGTCAGTTCAGTAGGTAGTCAAATTTTAGGGGAAATAGGAGATATCTTTTTCGAAAAAGAGGATTTAAAAAAAGAAAAGATGTGCCTGAAGTTCTGAACATTCAAATAAACGAAATTTTTATTTAATTTCATTTTAAAATCAAGTTTGTTTTAAAATATTGGTTTATTAATAAAGAAACTAATGAAATGTTAAAAAAGCTCATGATTTGTCTTTCTATTTTGTAGTTAAAACAATATTTAAAAATAAATTTAAGTTAAAAAAATGTTTCGTTCATTTGAACGTTTAAAACTTCAGGGACATAAAAAGGACCATTTTTTGCTTTTAAAAATAAATAAGATTTAAAAATGTAAAAAAATAAAGGAGCAGGATAAAATTAATAACTGCAACATTTTTTAACACAAAACTCAAATTTGATTAACAAATTCCAACCTTAGATTTTAAACTTCATTGTCGTTTAACAAGTAGGAGGACAAAATACCCTAGTTATATAAATATAAAAATTTTCGGCTGCTAAAATTGCGGACAAGAATTTGAATGTCCGAATTATCAATTATAAAATTGACGAACTTTTAAATTTTCAACAAATCAAATTTCCGAAATACGTCTACTGAAATTCTCCAGAATCTTAAAAAAATCTTCAAAAATCTTTCGAATTTTGCCGTAAACTTCTAAAATCTTCTAGTTTCTTTCAGATATTTTTTTTTAATTTTCAGAAAGTCTAGAAAATTTTATAAAGAGTATTCTTGAATATTCTAGATGACTCTGGAATACTCCAGCATATTTTGCATAATATTAAAAAATTTCGGAATATTTTTTAAGATCCTTTAAGATTATTATAAGAAAACCCACACGGTATAAAGTAAATGGCAGAAAGTGCTATTTAAAATTGACAGGTGTGCTTTGGAATCTCAAAATAGCACTTTGTATTACTTTAAATTAGCACCTTTACTATTTAAATTGTACAAAGAGCTAACTCTAAATTCGGCAGTGACACTTTCCTATTTAAAATAGCACATTGTATTATTTTAAATTAAGGCTTTTACTATTTTAAAGAGGAAAGTGTCACTGTCTAATTTCGAGTTAGCTCTTTGTACAATTTAAATGGTAAAAATGCTAATTTAAAGTAATACAAAGTGCTATTCTGGGATTCCAAGGTACATCTGTCGATTTTAAATTGCTCTTTCTGCCATTTACTTCTTACTGTGTAAAAAACTGTAAAAAATTATGGAAGAATCCAGAAGAATCGGAAGATTGCAGAAGATTCTCGAACAAACTCGAATATGTGAGAAAAATTTTAGAGATTTCAGATAAGTTTTGAAGATTCTAAAAGATTTAAGAAAATTTCGAGAGTCTTTTGTAAATTTTTGAGGATTCTAAAAAATTCGGGAGAGTTCTGGAAATCTTTAGAAGATTATGAAACAGTTTATATTTTCAAAAATTTTTTAAAGATTCGAAATTTAAACCAAATTCGAATTTTTTTGAAAATTATGTAAAATTTGAGAAGAAATTGAAGGATTCTGGAAGGCGGTACAGAATTTCCTGATTTTACAGGTTTCAAATAAATTTAGAAGATTTTGTAGGATTTTAGGAGATTTTAAGAGTCTTTTCTAGATTTTGGAGGATTCTAAATGATTTTGGAAAAAAATATAGAAAATTGTAGTCGGTTATGGAAGAGTTTAGAAGATTTGAAAAGTTGGGAAATTTAAGAAAACGTTAAAAGAGTTTTTGAACGTCATAAGCTTCTATTTCTCATAATTTTTGGAAAATTAATTAAAACTTTGAATAAAAAAAAGGGAAAAAGGAATAAAATTCTCTACGAAAGAGATTTTCGTGGGTTTTGAGAATAATAGGGGGAAAATAGGTAAAAAAGGGGAATTGGGGACTGACTGTGATCCCTGTAATCCCATTCGAATTATAAACTTTTAGAATATGTCAAACAAAGTCATATTTCAGCATGACAATAAGTTTCGTCGAAGAACGAAATTAAAAAAATATTATTTCTATTTTTAACAAAAAAGTGAGAATGGTGACTAAAATTTGTAAAATAGTGAAAAAAGTGACTAAAAGTGACTTCGTCTTTAAAAGAATGACTAAAAGTAAAAAAAAAAGTGACTCGCTGGCAGGCATGAGTGTATTTTATCAGCAATCATTTTACTAGAAAGAAAAAGAGTTTCTAGATGGTAAGAGTCAAAAATAAGTTCTTCCTTGACGGTATTCAACAGACGTTAGATAATTCTCTGATGATAAGGCATAGGAATAAAAAGAAAAAGACTTAATTTTAGATCCTGACGAAGATGAACAACACTCCTAAAGCTTGGAAATAAATACTGAGGAACGGAAAACTTGTTTCCAAGTGTCTTCATCTAAAACATGAGTTTCTCAAAACCGTTAGCCTTTAAGCCATTCCAAATTCCCTATTATTCTCTCTGGTGTTTCAAGATTTTAAATAAACCTGAGTTTTTTCGATTAGAATTTGGGTTTCAAAAAAAAAGAGACAAACTTGAATTTGTGATTTGTAACGGACTGTGATTTATTCAATCACAGTTTCTAAAAGCTACAAAGATATTTTGTCAGAATTAATTGAAAAAAATGGAGATCTCAAATTTTGTAATTGTAGAAGTGGTTGTGCAAGATTTCAAAGAAAATTAAATCTTAGGAAGAGAAATTTTTAAATAATTTAAATATAAATGGCCCCTTTTAAAACTTTTTGTCAGAAATTTGAGAAAAACCGATGATGACAAATATATTAACTTTATCAGAAATAGAAACAGTTTGACAAGACCAAGTGCTTCAGAATTAATTTTATTCACTGTCCTGGATTGACTTCATTAACCTCGATTAATTAAACTTTACGTAACTTTATCTATTAATTGCCTTTCATTTTATAATAACTTTCTCCGACATACTTAACTTAATCCAGTCTAAAATTTGACGCCATTTTCAATTTTTTGAATCTTACGATAAGTATATTACATATTACTTAAAGCTTCATCCATAATTTATTAGTTTTCAAAAACTACGTTTCTTGAATAATTTAAAAGTTAAATAATAAAATACATCTAATCATTTTTACAGAAAAAGAAATATTTGATAAAATTATGATTCTAGATATGATTTGCCGAAAAATTAGTGAATCTTGCATGTTGACACAACATCTGAATCTTATGGAATATTTTTACTTCCATTTATTTTTACCCCAATAAGAAATAAACTACTATTCATAAAACTAGATGTCAAAACCTATATACCAAGATTTGACTTCCTTAACTTGTAATGAAATAAAGTCAATAAAATAAATTGCAATGATAAGAAACTAACACGTATGTTCACTTCAGACACTGCATCATTGAAAAGTATTACTATAACTAAACGAATGGAAAAACCCCGAGAATATACTAGTCTTTCAGGGGCATCATGTAGGCACTGAAAATAACATGGTGTGTGATTTCTCTTAAGTATATACCCAGAGAAAGATTGTACTGAGAGCAAATAAAAACTTTCCCAATATTAAAACAAAAAATGGCCCTCAGAGCATTTTCAACCCTAAGAAATAAGAGTTCCTGAATTTTTAAATTGTGAATGCAAATGAATTTCTTCCTCAAAGTATAACGTCTTTATGAGTCAGGTTTGAGATAGATATGACGGCAGAACCCTTTGAGTCGGACATAGACCTGCCTTTTAAACTGGATCATGCATTCGAGGGTCACCGTTTCCATCAAAAGGATTTACGAGTGTTACATGGGCGTAACTCCGTGAGTTATCGACCTTGAATAGTCGTCTTGTGACCGTCCAGGCCAAGACGAAAAAAAGAGAATGTCTTCTTACCTTACAGAACTGAGTTCCGAATCCACGCAGCGCAGCCTGGGTGAAACAAAATTCATGGGGTCATGTACTGATGACTTTTGCCTGACGTCCTAGTCGAAGAGCAGAGGTTACCGCTCTCGCATCGGAGAAACTAGTCGTCCTCCAAGTCCGGTTGCTAGACTGTCTATTACTGTATTACTGCCGATCGATCAGCATTTCAATATGTGTGCAGTCTCTCCTCAATCGTCTGAAAATAAAATTATCGAATTATAAATGCGAGAGCAATCTACCAACTATATGTATGCACAATTATAATTATAATTTTAACTAAACCTAAGAGTATTATTCAAATTATATGGCAGTATATTATTTAAATTATACACTTCATAATAGTCTAAAAAATGTATTTCAAAAGTTGAGGCAAAATGTAAATAAAGCATCGTAGGGAAGGAAAGGTTCTTCATTACCTAAAGAGGATTTAAATTGGAATTTCAGTTGAAATAGAATATGTTGAAATAGAATATTTAAATAAGATTCTTGATTCATACGCTACGAGACCCTGACTATAATATTTTATGGGATCTTAAATATTTAATCGAGGACTTGTAGAGAAATAACTTTAATATTCAAAGAAAAAAATTAATTTATTTGTAAAATTTTATAATGTTTTGGAGGACAGAGGAACTTTTACCTCTAAAGAAGGTTCTGCTTTGCAAAGAGACTGTAACACTCGAAGGCACCAGAGATAATTGAGATAATTACCACACATGGTGGGGAACTAAGGATACGGGAGTTTTTCCGATATATTTTCAATATCGAAGCATTACCAACTAATCAAGTCATCTGACAGTTTTAGCTTTACCTTTCTACCAAGGATTCTAGATAAGCGTGTGGAATCTATTTTTGTAAACATATTGGTTATTAGACATTGAATATTCCATATCAAGATTAAACAAAGTCACTCCCACCATAGCACGGAATATTCTGCTCACGTTCCCGGAATATTCCATTGGAATATTGGGAATATTCCCAGAGAATATTTCAGCAATATTGCAGGAACCTTAAAATGTCCTACATCTGGAATATTCCCAGGGAATTCACAGAAAATATTCCTGCGGAATATTGGCACATGACCCTAAATGTGCCCTTATTGTTCCTGTGGAATATTCCCGAAACGTTGCCCTGGAAGTGTCTTGAATGCTCCCGTGGAATATTTCTGGCACATTGCCCCGAAAGTGCCCTGAATGTTCCTATGGAATATTCTCGTATCATTGTCCCGAAATAAACTAGAAAATTTTAAAATTTTTTGCTCGTAGAAGATTCAATAATAAAAGTGAATCTAGGATTCTTGTGCTTTATTTTATAATCTACATATTATATATACATTCTTAAGTAACTACATCACATTTTTACAATATCGGTAATATTTTTACAATGATGTTTTCAAATGTCCAGGAAGTTGGCAACGCCAACTTAAAATTTCGAAAAAAATGAAAATTGTGCTAAATTTTGCTCTAAATTGCCGTAAAAGATTTATTGAAAAAATAAAAATTTAAGTAAAAAATCAAAAAAATATTTTTTTATGACAACCTCGCCAATTGGTTTTTTCAAAAAAACAAATGTAGCATAAAAGACACAAAAAAATGTGCCGCAAACCAAAATTTGATATTATGAATTATTTAAAAAAACAACAATATTTTTAAAAAATCAGTCGCGCCGTTTTGTTTTTTTGACAAAACAAAAATTATGCTAGGAACTACCTGCTACGCATACTACTGTGCTGCAAATATGAAGTCAAAATCTTAAATCATTTTTCAAACAAAAGCGACTAAAAAAAAACAAAAAAATGATTAATTTCAGAATTTCGGAAAACGCAAACTAGTGCTGAATTGTGCTAGACTAGCACAATAATTATCTCCAATGACAATTCTCACTGAGATTAATATTTTCAAAAAAATGCAATCTTTTTGGACTTGGAATAAAATTATGACCCTTATATTTTCAAAAATACAAATTTTGAAAATCTGAAACTTATGCTGAGTTGTGCTAGGCTAGCACAATAATTATCTCTAATGACAATTTTCACTGGGATTAATATTTTTCAAAAAATGCAATCTTTTTGAACTTCATTAGAAATAATTATTGTGCTAGCCTAGCACAACTCAGCACAAGTTTCAGATTTTCGAAATTCGTATTTTTGAAAATTTTGAGTCCAAAATTTATTCCAAGTCTAACAAGATTGCATTTTTTTTGGAAAATATGAATTTGAGTGAAAATTGTCATTAGAGATAATTATTGCGCTAGTCTATTACAACTCAGCACGAGTTTTCTTTTTCCGAAATTGATAATTTTTTTGAGTTTTTTCTGAACCGCTTTTTTCGAAAATGGTTTAAGATTTTGACTTCATATTTGCAGCACAGTAGTATGCGTAGCAGGTAGTTTCTAGCACAAGTTTTGTTTTGTCAAAAAAGCAAAATGGCGCGGCTGATTTTTTTAAATATTATTTTTTTCGAAAATGGTTCATAATATAAAATTTTGGTTTGCGGCAGATTTTTGTGTGACTTTTATGCTACCCAGCACAACATTTGTTTTTTCGAAAAAACCAATTGGTGAGGCTCACAAAAAAATGTTTTTTGGATTTTTCGGCTCAAATTTTTTCAAAAAATCTTTTACGGCACAATAGAGCACAAATCCAGCACAATTTTCATTTTTTCGAAATTTGAAGTTGGCGTTGCCAACTTCCTGGACATTGTTTTCAAACAATTTTTTTTACGTGGCCTAGAGAATTATACAAAGACATTTTTTATTATGATCGTATTACAATATTCTTTTAAATTGACGATAAGATACAGTCGTCATGTTGAAAATGTGATAATTATTCAATTTCTTAAATACTAAAATTCGGAAGATTGGCCGAAACATAATTATGGCGAATTCATTGGATATATGTGAGCCAATAAATTTAAAAAATTCTCGGCGCTTATCTGATATTGTATATGAGATAAATTTCCTAAGTTATTGGTAGGTCTAAAAAATTCCTTAATTTCTAAATCCAAAGAACAACTATTCAATTTTAGTTTGCAGGTATAATCAAATATTGTTTTTAAAAAACTTGAGAAGGGAAGACGTAAGAGAATAAGATGTGAATTAAATAAAGCATTATTTAGAAAATATAATTTTCATTTTACGCCATTATTAACAAAATTTAAACTTCAAACCTATAACGGTATGAAATATTATTGATAATTTATACCTTTTTAATTTTGTATATTCCCCAGAAACAGTAAATATAAAATCTTCTTTCCTTCAGTTCATCTAATCTCAATTAAAAAATTCAACTTATATTTTCAAATCATATCCAATATCCAAACATTAAAGCTCCCAGGAAATAATAGTTCCTCAATTGCGAAAGCGTTTCTGTAAAAAATTGCTATTTAATTCAATTTTAAAAACATGGTTTTTCTTAATTAAGACTTTCAAAATCGCTTCTAAAATTAATGTAAATTATATTATGTAGCAGATAAAAATATGTACACAATATTCAACACCAAAAAAGCTATCACAAAACAATGAATAAATACCAGACTAAATTAATAATGAAATAATTAAAATGAGAAAAGTGTGGCTCACCTGAACGGATAATTTATACGAAGTTTATTCATATAATGTTTAGAAAAATTTTCTTGCTATGTAACCTTTCAGAATATTAGAGAAATTAGAATGAGACTTGCATGATGTGTTCCATTCCAAGTTTTTTGTCGACATTCTTCTTTCTTATTTCTATCATTTTCTGTAAATTTATTATCTAACTGAAACGATAATGATTGTATATAGATTAAAAAGGAAATGGTAATATTATATCTAAATGAGTTGTATTGATTATTATAACAGAAAATGAATGAATGAAAATGAATGTTGGAATAATTTAAAGTTCTATTTTTGAATAAATTGGTGTTCGCTTATTGCTCCCTTCATTATTTTTCCAGCTGAATTCTTTCTTGTCTTTAGAAAGAACGTATATTTTTTATAATTTACAAAAAGTTATTACCTATCTATTAAGTTATATCATAATTTATCAAAAAAGGTCGCCTTAGAATAAACCAAGAAAAATATCGACCAGAAACTTGAGGATTCGACACATCATGAAGTCTATTCTAATTTCTCCAAATTTATCAGAGAGGTTGCATTACCTGATTATCTTTTTAAACAATGTCGGAATAAACTTTATACAAATTATTCGTTCTAGTGAGCCACTCTTTTCTCATTTTAATTTGTTCATTATTAATTTAGTCTCGCATTTATTTTTTATATAACAGCATTTTTCGAAGTTATTACTCATCATTGTAAACATAATATTTTTTATACATAAAATAGATGGATTTTATAAATTCAACATCAGAAGAGCCCAATGAGAAAAGATATTATTTCTACAACTAGGTATACATAAAATTAAAAAAGTACAAATAATCAATAATATCGTAATAATCGTAATAAGTTTTGAATTTAATTTTTGCTATTATAATTTATGTGGAATTGAGTTACATTTTTAAATTTAATAATAATGATAAGTATAATAATAATGTGAAATATTTTAATTTAATATTCAATTCAAATACAATATGGATAATTCTTTGGAATTGATCAAATAAAATGTGTTTTACATTAGAATTTTAGTATTTAAGTAATTGAAAAGTCGAATTGTCACCTTATTGTCTCTTGTGATTTATCGTCAATTTAAATTGTAATACCATTATAACAAAAAATTTCTTTGTATTATTCTCGACGGCACGACTTAAAAAATTGTTTAGAAAAATAGTTAAATGCCGATATTGTACAAATGTTATGTATTTATTTAAGAATTATGTCCTGTATGTAGATAAAATAAATACCCAAGGAGCATTAATTGATTTTTATGATTCGGGCTACCTCCTAAGTCGGGCCACCCTTAATATTTTTCTATGAAAACATTATATTCATCACTTATGTAAGAAGATACATGCTCAGCAGAATTCTAGTTATTTTAAAAGTATTTTTTTCTGCATTGGAAGTAAATTAACGAAAACAGAAAGGAAAAATTATTTTTGTACATTGGAGAACGAACTTTTACCTGTTTTAAAAGTTGTGATTTAATAAATTCTAATGATTTGAAGGAGTCAGTTATTTATTTCTTTTTATAGATACTTTTGTAAACATTGCAATTGTTACTTACGTTTTATTAATTTTTATGCTGTTTAATAAAAATATTTTAAAAATTGTGAACATGCGAAATTCCTAAGACGGACCCCGGTTAGGCTAGAAAACTGCAAATAAAAGTGTAATCTGCCTTATCTATGAATTACCGACGATACATCGAAAACACGTCTATGCGTATCAACTTTGCAAAGAAAAGATCAAATTATGATATTAGTAATCGCTTTTGATTTTAAAGTTCCTTAAAATCGAACATTTTCGGAAAATATGTAAGGGGGCCCGTCTTAGGTAACTTTCTCTTACTATTAACAATATAAATATTTTTAAAATTTTCTAGTTTGTTTCGGGACAATAATCCGGGAATATTTCATAGGAACATTCAGAGCACTTTCG
Source organism: Euceroptres primus (assembly GCA_037177015.1). Classification (NCBI taxonomy): domain Eukaryota; kingdom Metazoa; phylum Arthropoda; class Insecta; order Hymenoptera; family Figitidae; genus Euceroptres; species Euceroptres primus. Next base: position 10,442 of record JBAGKK010522605.1, read on the forward strand.
GGGCAATGTACCAGGAATATTCCACGGGAACATTCAAGAGACTTCCAGGGTAACGTTCCGGGAATATTCCACAAGAACAATCAGGGCACATTCAGGGTCAGTTCCAATACTGCCGTCCAAAGTAAAAAGATACATAAGTGACATTGTCGTTTAAGTCGACTTTTCCATTGCTAGGTTTAAGAGAATAACCCTAAACCACAAAGTTACTTACGTATCTTTTTACTTTGGACGGCAGAATATTCCTTAGGAATATGCCCGAAACATTCCCCAGGAATATTCCAGATGTAGCACATTTTAAGGTTCCTGCAATATTGTTGGAATATTCCCAATGTTTCAATGGAATATTCCGGGAATGTAAATAGAATATTCTGTGCTATGGGGGTCTTTCCACGAGAGATAATTTGGAAACAATTACAATGAAACGATTATTCAAACAACTTTTAATTTTTGAGCAGCTCAGAAATATTTCCAAAAAGTATTAGATGCATCAAACTTTTTGTGTTTGATATCACTGATAAGTGGTTTGTTATTGACACAACTGTTGCGAGGGATATGAGGGACAAATTATCCACAGAAATCGTAAATGGTAAAAATTCGCCTTTTTAAAGTAAAAGATCTTTTTACATAAAATTTTTTTTTTACGAAACATTTTCAAAAGCTTCTATAAAACCTAGTGCGTAAAAAGACACTATGATTCAGCTCTGAAATCGCTTTTCTCCAGACTTAGTGATCACAAGAATTTACAAAGAGAATTCCTCTGCGAACCACCTTATCTGTTCATTAAACGGCCTATTTATCTACTACTTGTTTAGATGTATAAGGGCATGAACTTGTGTGTCAGTGGTTCAACGGATCTGCAATTTACACTCTGAGATTCTAGATTTTATATTACGAATTGAAAACCAGAAGATTTATTCTCAATTTTACTATAAAATATTTTTTTTAATTTCGTTTTTCACATTTCAAATCCATTTTTCCAATGCAATATAATATTCTAATAAATTAGAAGCTCCAGATGAAAAAAAACTTCCAGATTTTTCTGGAATACTCATCACATCTCAATGAAAGGTTAAATTCTCAGTAAAATCTATAATGTATTTATAACCAGAATGTAGATTCCAACCAGTCACCTGTCGATATGCCTTATTCCATCACACCTTAACGCGGAGATGCGATTTGCACGTGCGTAATCTATTATGCCTCTCTCCAAGTTATGAATCAAGGATAAAACATGAATATTTTAGAAAATATAGCAAATGTGCAAACCTCGAGATTAAGATTCCCCACACTGATTTGCAAATTCACAAAATGTCTCCAAGCAAGTCGATGACTTGAATGAAGAACGTAATGCCCAACTTACGTATTTATGGAGCTCATTAAAATCGTATTTTTTGTTTTTGGTCTATGCAATATTAGTCTCGCTTTTTTAGATGTTAAACAGTATAGGCATGTTTGTCTGGTTTTGAGAATATATTATTTGCTGATCCAATGTTTGTTGAGAGTTCACTACCACAAACTAAATGGGCCATTACAAGAACCAAGGCCACGTTAACTGAGGTTTTCGACCTCCGGAAATAGACACCAATAAATAATGTCGGTAACTACGTAACTGATATATCGAAACGAGAATGAATTCTGCTTTGAACATGTTTGACAAAAGTTAAACTTGCTTTTACGTTTCACTGAACACATCGATATTATCTATATAAAACAAAATAGTTTTTTTTACTACTCAGCTACAAGTTTCAAATTTTTAATTGTTAGCAAAAGATTCTGATTGACTTTTGAATATGAATATTGACTGCCAATAATGATGATTGATAATCATTAAACAAGTGCACTATTATTACTGCTGTGATAAAATGGTTATAAGGTCGATTGAATTGATTTCCGTGATCAGTAATTTGGGTGTTCCAGACGTATGACCTTGCTTTCGACAATGACCCACATTCCAAACTATTTTAGTTTAATCACCTGACTTCAATTGAACAACTTATACATTCAATCTAATTGAATGCATAAAACAAGAATTGAATTGTATTAAATTTTTTAAAATGATATATTCCCTCTAGAAATATTCTGAAATTTATTACTATATAATTCTGAAATTTAATTACTAATATAAACTAATATCCAGACAACTGATTCCCAGGTGGAAAAATTATGCATAATCTATGCATAATGAACTATGAGTAGTCACTATGTCAAAAATTATGCATAAATTATGAATATTCAATAAATCTGAAGGCATCAAAATGTTGGAAGCAGTTGAAAACTAGTTGTCATTTGTTTGTAACATTTTATGCATAATTTATGCATAATTTCATGGGTACGGCACTCGGGCATATTTTTGGCGTAACTTATAGGGGCAGGTGGGACGGGGGAGCAGAGCTTCAGGGGTCGTCCAAGAGAGGCGCGCGAAAGTCGAGTGAATTGTACTGCGCATGTGTTCACATGTGTTTGCCGACTCTGTAAATTTGTGAATTGCAGTTGTATAAATTGTCAATTTTTAATTGTGAATTGTACTTGTGAATTGTAACTTTGTTTACACAGTACAAGCTAAAAAATTTACAATTATGCATTACCAGTATACAGTTTAAAATTAAATTTGCAATGTACTATTTACAAGTACAAACTTATACAACTTACAATTTCAAATCTACAATT
>JBAGKK010522616.1:0-13108 GCA_037177015.1 Euceroptres primus
AGCTATTTTGGACAGTGATGGAGATTGGATGACGTATTAAGTAAGTTCGCCGTAGCCCTTTTAGTGACCTTTAATTTGAAAAAAAAAAGAAAAATTAAATATCTTTTATTGCTTGCGAATAATCGCGATTCCTTTTTTGTTGCAAAGACTGTAAAATATCAATAAAAACATTTTAATTACGTTGTTTGTGATAATTAAAAGTCTGTTTCTGTGGGAAGTTTTAAAGCCAAGTGTTCCATGATTACAAAGAAAAAAAGAAATTGTAAAAAATCCTACCGCAGTAAAAATGACGAAATAATCAAAGGTAAATGTTACATCGTTATGCCGAAAACACATTAAAAAATTTTTTAATTTAATAACTATATTATGACACAATACCTTTTTGATAATAATTTTACTTAAAAAAAATTTCTCCAGTTTGTTTAATTCAAATACTAAATTATTTTTACGTGTTAGTCAGGTCGGGAATCTATACAGTTCGGGTTACTCTCCCATATATTATATAAAACTAAATTAAGTTAAGTTCTGGATGCTTCTGAACTATCCCTCTTCCAATGAAAAAAGGATTCAAACTACTTTGAGTTTACTATAAAAGTAATTGACTCGTGGTTCGAAGCAGTCATTCGCAATCAAGTTGCTTAACTGTTTACTTGTGTGTTTAAATAATAATAATAATAAACCTAATGGAACAAGGAACTTGTAAAAAGTTTATGAACATTATAGGAACAGCTCATATAAGAGAATGTTCCAATGCAATACAATGTGCAAACTGGATAAAAATTAGCCAATTCAAAATATTCGTATATGAAAAAAGTTTCAAAGCAAAATAAGACCACATTATCCGTGCGAAAGAAGATGACGAGCGTTACATCAACCACTGGATTTCTTAAGCCATTCCCTGAGAAGATTAAACAATTACAGAAGAAAGGTGAAGGCATTGTAGCTTCAAATAAAAAGAGAGACAGAATGAGATGGGAAGATTAAGAAACAGTTTTTAAAGGCAGAATCAGAACAGCTTCAATTGTAGATTTAAAACATAAAGATCTAAAACATTTTTTGAAGGATTCAAAGTCAATGACAATTACGCTATTAAATAATGGTTTAAAACAACATAAGAATATGAAAGTAAATGTTATTTTTTATGGTAAATTTACAGCATTAGTAAAAGATCAAATGATTGAAAGAATTAAACACTTTCAAACTAAAAACAAAAAAATTTTACCAGAAGCAGATTTAAATGTGGTTTGAGGAAAATGTAAAAGGGCAAATTTGAGCTATGGTCGAAGAATTTGAAAAATAAAAATAAAGGTAGTCTTTAATCGAAATTATAAATATACTTATGAATTTTAATAGATATGCTTCATTTCAAGTATTTTTATCAACATTTATTAAGTGACCAAATTACATTTAAAACAAGAGAGCTGTAGTTAATATAAAATATCGAGATCCTTATTCTGCCGTCCAAACTAAAAAGTTAGGTAAGTACTCTCTGAGTTGAACGGAGATATTCAAGAAAAACCATTTGCGCTAAGAATTTTAGTATAGGAACACATTTTCATTAATGCAAGTACCCCTTTTGGGTAAAACGCATGGGCTCTTTCTGATTTTGCAAGAAAAAATTGATTATTTAAACAATTTCTATTAAAAAATGTACTTGCGGATTTTTCCGGAATCAAATCCCAGCTAAGAAATTCACAAAGTCGCTTGCGGAGTGTTTGACTGTAAAATTATCGAGCGTCGGCCTTCGATACAAATCCGCAAACGTAATGCGAGGCATGGTGGGGCTACTTGTGGATTTCTTCGCTTGGACATATTTGCTCGACTCGACACATTTACAAGTTAAGACTTTACGTACAGCACATGCGAAGTTTTGATTTGGTATCAAAAAGCGTGCTCGACCACTTTTGCCAGACAAAAGATCCGCAAAGTGCTTTGCATACATTCTTTCCTTGTATTTCGAGACGTATTCGACTTCTCTTACAAATTTCAGGCCCCGCAAAGCACTTTCCATATATTTTTCTATTGAATTTGGTCAATTTGCTTAATATTCGTAATTTTAAACATTTATTTTTCATTATAAATAATAAAAAATTATAATTTTTACCATGATAGTCAAACGCAGCTTACTCTCGCGATTCCATTGATATAAAAAACTCATTTTTCGAAAAAATGTCACTTAACTATGTTTTTCCGTTGTAGGGCAGTATTGCTTTCTCTGGGTATGTTATGACACCATTACATACAGTTGAAAAAAAAGCAGATTTAACATCTTTACATCCTCATTTCAATGAAGTATTAAAGTAGGATAACATAAAGTTCCCTATTAGTTTTTGCGATATTAAAATATTTGAAAAAATGAATAATTTGAGTAATAATGTTTATTATGAAGATCGAGAAGAAAATAAAAAGAAAAGTTATATTGCCCCTCCTCTTTACATAAGCAATGACAAATTGCGGTTGCATGAGTTGGATGCGGGTGTTTCAAGTTGGATACATGTTTGCGATTTGGAGCGCGGGTCAATTTTTTGTTCTTTTTTGCACACCCCTGGAAGCTATACAACCCAATAGTGCCTATTGTAAATAAATTGAGTCCCTATCGGCCAGCAGATTTTTAATACTTACGTTATTTTCTGGGAGAGAGAATGGATCGGTGACTGATATAACCTGTCACATCACAATGCATAATAAAGTTTTAATAACATATTTTAAGGCTTGATAAAACAACGTAATTTAATGTAATGCTATTTTGATAAAAATTTGACAAAGTTCTAACGCTCTTATTGTTAAGAAGAGTTTGTGCTTGAAACTTTTCAAGTACCGAGAATTTTAGCTAAAACATTATAGTTTAAGAGCTACCGCTAATAAATTTTACAAAACAAGAAAATGCCAATGTAAAAATCGTCTCGAAAGCTAAAAACCGTGTTAGAAACACGGTAAAAAGGCTTCGAATATAAGAGACTTCAAATTTCCCCATAAAGTCAGCTTATGGGAAAAGTCTTTTTTGTCACACGTGCACGGTATGTATGACATTCAACGTATGTTTAGCGTATGTCAAGTGGATAATTCTGAAGTGACATGAGAAAGTGTTTTTAATGTGCTGGTATACCTTTTCTATTCTTTTGTAAGGGAACTGACACTTTTTTTTGCTTGTCACTTTTGGCACAGGGACGGGTTGCGAATCTGACACCCGACCCGTCCTGAAGTTATTTTGCACATCACTATCTATTTCGGCCTACTTGCGTATGCTCTACAGGTAGACCCCTTGTGCATGCTAAAAAAAATATCGTGTACGACATTTGCAAAAATTAGGCAGATGTGACTCGTGTAAAGTTAGCAGCACTCGCCGTCGGCTCGTTTACAAGTCGCGTTCGGCTCACCTTCAAATCGCCTATGACTTGCCATTGGCTCGTGCTGCACACTACACACTCGTTCTGGAACTGCCTACTTTCCGCACTTGTTACACTGTATACTATTTTTTACGATATTTTAAAATGTCAAGATCCGTTAGAGAGGGTAAAAAATATTTTAATGTCATTATCCTTATGTAGGTATAAATCCACTTAATCCGAACTATTTTTTCTAATAACTTAGATCTTATGGAAAGTTTTTCGGCCCTTAAATTTAAAAAACTGTTTCACTTCTATTTTTATTTTTATGAAACTTTAGGGGAGTGTTTTTCTTCCAAAAAGAAAGTTTTCATTGCTATTAGAATTAAGAATAACGAAATTTTTTTCGATACGCCTCACAGCATATTTAAGCACGAAGGAAGTATAAAATTCTCCGTTACCGCTAAGTCAATTATTCCGGAAATCTCTCTGGTTCATAAATTAAAAACTCTAAACAATAGTCTAAGTTCTCGACGAGGCAGATAATGACTTTTACAATAGAATAAATGATCCCCTGCAAAACAAAATAATATTCCACAATTTTCTGAGTTGTTTAAAATAATTTTAAAAAAATAAAAAAAAGTGATGATACGATAACTCTTCAAAAAGATTGTGTCGATTAAACCATTCAACTAGTTTTTTTTTCTTTCTCTTGCTTAATAAGTTGTATAGGTAATTTTAAAAAAATGTTAGATTTCCTTTACAGTCTTATTTTTTGATTTCAGGAAGTTCTTATCGAGCTCGAATTTGTCAAAAGATTATTCCTTCCCTTTCAGATTTCAACTCTTTCTTTTCAATTACTAATATTTTAAGATCACAATCAGTAAAAGAAAGTTGAAAATATATTATACATTTATAATGAATATTAATAACTAAAATATTCTATGATTTATTATTTTACTTCCCATGTGCATTTGAATGGAAAATCTTCTCCATACATATTTTCTCTTCTACCTATTTTTTATGAGAAAAGTGATCGAAAAGAGTAAAAAATTAATAATACTTAAAATCCCTTTTGCGCCAGTTTTAAATCACTAATTTAAAAACAAGAAAATGTAACAATTTTAAAGCTTCTCAAAGCATATTGTACGAGGCAATTACCTAATTCAGTTTTGAAGTATGTAAAATTAAGGCGGGTTGCAAAAGAGATCGTAGTTTCTCTCGTGCGTACTTAGTTCGTCGTTACTGGATTTTCCTCGGCAAAATTTGTACTCTCAAGGCGGTATTTGCGATTGAAAGCGGACTGAAAAAGGTTTCCGGCTCTTTCTTTTGTATTAAAGTGTGATTCAGTTTCAGTACAAGCGGACTTTGCTCAATTCATGAAAAGGCATTTTTCACGGCGACTGATCTTTATATTCCACCAACTCCATACTTACCGCACTAAAAATAGACAAATAGAGCGAATACGAATGAATTTTCGCTAAATATGGTAACTAGAATCTGAAAATTTATTCGTTTTATTCTTTTGCGGGGTGTTAGGCATTGAACTGGATTTCAAGGGACTTCAATGCAAGTCATCTGATATTTTAGGATATTACAAGAAATTTCATCGGATTTTATAAGCGTTTTTTGGGGCACTCATAACGACAAGCGATTTGAAATAAATTCATAGAAATTAATTCGTTCTGACTGGAATATCCACGATTTTATGGGATTTAATAGTATTTCACGTAACGTCGGCGATTGCACAGGATTTGATGGAATTTCATTTTAAGTGTTGAGCAATTCCAATTATTATTATTATTTAATAATATGCCCCCGGCATTTATGTGGGAGATCAAAAGACTACCAAATGACTCGTACCCTTCTGCCTCTTTCCCCAACTCTCCTGGAGCCTCCAGACAGGTGTCACACTGAATCCTGCAGGTCTCTAATCAAAGCCTAAAATGCAAAGGTCGATTAAACTTCATTATTAATGCATCGCATTACTACTACCACATGAGATAAAGGAATCAAAATGCTCTCTTTTATACAAAGTATTAACTCGAGTGTAATATTAATTTAACTGCAAACATTTAAAAAAAAATAAAAATTGAAGACACAGTAAATCTCAGATATATTTTTTTATCTGAAGTTGAATAAAAACGTTGCAAAAAATTGAAAACTACAATTAGCCGTCGTCGGATAATTTTTATCGGGAAACGGACAAAAACTATCCGACGCCGGATAATTGCAGTTGTCAATTGTTTGCAACGTTTTTGTTCAACTTCTGATAAAAAATATACCTGGGATTTTCTGTGAACAGGTAATCATTTCGTCATTTTCGGTATAAAGTGCATCGTTCTTTATTGACGAAACACCAATGTTTGTTTTTAAAGAGAGAATTGCTTTCCAATTTGTGATATTTTTCGTATTTTGATGGATCGTACTCGCTCTACTGATTTTATTTGCACGTTCATCGATACTTGTCTAAATACCACCGAATAGAATTTGCAATGAGTCAACCGCAGTGAGTGTATAAAACAGTCGCTCATAATTGTATTTGTCTATCAACCGTATATGCTACCCTTAATAGAATTTTAATGCGGCTGTGCAATATTCATCAGTGCTACACAGGTTGAGTTCGTGAAAGTTGTCAAGTTGAATTTCCATATACAGAGGGCAAGTAACACGTACACGTGCCATATACATTTTATAGACGTGATTAACTGTAAGTTTTAAGCTAAATCTTAGAAAAATTAAATAATATATCATTCTAATCACCATTTTTTAATTCAATGTCACGATAAATTTTCGAATTGTTTGGATGAAATTGAAAAATTAACACGATACAGAAGAAAAAAAATCATATAAATTTTATAATACTCACCGTATAGACGAGATGCATTGTGGACTGTCATGTGTTCATGTCCGTGCTGTTCATAAAAAACGGAATTATCTTTTTGATCCTGATAATTTCCAATTACGATTGTTGCTGTTGCCAACATGAGAAGCAGCCTTGATCCCCAAGCTGGTTCCGGTGACATCCTCCCCCACCTTTCACATTCCCTGAAATTTGTACTTCACTCCCTTATCGTGGTCTTTTACCACAATTTAGCTTCTCTGAAACCAGAAAAATAAAGATAGATATTATCAAATTCCATAAATCAAAGAACAGATGAATAAATTCTACGTTTAAGGGTGACAACTCAGAATAAACAACTTAGAAAGTATCAGAAAAGGTCAGAAATTCGTCTAAGTCCAAACCTCCAATTTAAGCGGACGCGAAAAGAATATATTTAATTTTAAACTTTGCGCTAAAATGAAATTACATAAAACTGAAAATTCTAAGACTTTATTCTTAAGAGAGCAAGAATTGGGCCTCTTAGTGTGGTAACCGGCATCAATAAGTTGTGAAAATTGAGAAATCAACACAGGGAGGAGAGGGATTGAAAATCTAATGTACACGTTGGGCGACACCCATCGGTCAGTCTTCTAACTGCATTTCAGAAATTCATTTGTAGTTAGTAGCCTAATGGGTACGTCACATTCTTGATCCCTCTCCTTCTGGTGTTGATTTCGCAATTTTCGCAACTTATTGACGCCGTTTACAGCAATAAATATCCAAGTACTTGTTCTAATAATAAGGAATAAAGCAGGGATTGGAATCCCTAAGGTTTAAAGGATCTGGGTACCTTAATGGTCCACTAAGGATCAGGTTCGACCCGGACCCACAACAATTTAAAGGGTCCAGGTCCTGACATGGACCCTTAAGAAATTAAAAGGTCCGGGTCCGGACCTGGACCCTTAAGAATTTACAGGGTACAGTTCGCACCCGGATCCTTAAGGAACCCTTTTAACTCGGGTCGAAACTAAAAGGTTCCGATTATATTGTTTTCAAGTGCAGCTTGTGCTATCTGCCATCTCTTTCTCAAATTTTGTCTACCTAGACTAAAAATAATTACTTTTAGACAAAATCTTTATCTTATCAACAAAGCGGACTTATCGAAAAATGTTGTTTTCTGTCTAATTATTTAATTACTTTTGATCCACATGTGATCCCTTGATCCATGCGGATCAAGGGATCCAATGATCTTGTGGTACCTTATCCACCTTCAGTAGATTTGCCCCAAGTGTTGTCGAATTTCGACTCAAAGCAAAGCTCAAGAATCAATTTGTATTTTTCAGGGCCGTTTAAATTGTCGGTTTGGACTTAAAAGAATTTCTGACCTATTCTGACATTTTTAAAGTTGTTTATCTAAAAATCGAATTTCTCTTTACTTAAATTTAACCAGAAAAAGCGTTCTCCAGTTATAGATAGGCGAATTTGAATCATTCATAGGCATTTACACAGGTGTAACTTAGATTATGATCTAACCAATCTTTGTGTAGAAATCACTTCTTCTTGGATTTTTTAAAAGTATTAATGAATCATCTCTTCAGGGTTTCAAAAGCTCCTAGTCTATAATTTAACTCAAGTTCCAATGTTATTGATGCAATCAGGATCGAGTGAAGATAAGTTTGTTTCTGAAAAATATGAATTTCAGTATTAAATGTACAAAGACGGTATTACATATGTTGTGAATATCGTTGTTTCGTCGATCACAGGGGTTAAATAGTCTCCATTACGTGAGAGGAAATAATATATAATAAAAATATATATACAAAGAATACTTAGAAAATATAAATCTAACTCTAAAAAATTGAAAATAGTATTTATACTATATACAAATTCCTCTACATGTGAAGTTCGAGATTTCATTTTTTGCAAAGTCACATTTTGGCTGCAAATTTCTCTAACTTTTCAAAAAATCTCCTGGGATTGGTACAATAGGGATTTGCGTTTATGTTGTGAACTGCAATGAGAAACGTGAATCGCATATTCGATAGGTACACCTATATACATTTTGAGATTCGCCGGAACAACCCTTCCTCTCCTCTGCTACATACCTCCTACTTCCATTTTTTGCATCCAAAGCTATGTAGAGGGAGTTTTCGCCTGAACGAGGGAATTGGAATTCCTGCTCGTGAAGCTGAAATTTCTTCCTGTTTCTCGTACGTGAGATAATTAAATTATTCCAAACAATCTAGATAAAGAAAGAAATTCTGTTCCTGAATATTTTCCAGTTTTATACTAGGTCGAAAGCCCGTTACTTCTATACGGAAAAATTTTAATTTCTATTTTATTACAGACCGAAATAAGTTTTTGGGTCCAATCAAAAATTTTCAAACAAAATAATACTGCCCTACAACGGAAAAACATAGTAAAGTGACATTTTTTCCAAAAATAAGTTTTTTATATCAGTGGAATCGTGAGAGTAAGCTGCGTCTGACTATCATGGTTAAAATTATAATTTTTAAATATTTATAATAAAAAATGAATGTTCAAAATTCCGAATATTAAGCAAATTGACCAAATTTAATAGAAAAATATATGAAAAGTTCTTTGCGGTGCCTGAAATTTGTAAGAGAAGTCGAATACGTCACGAAATACAAGGAAAGAATGTATGTAAAGCACTTTGCGGATCTTTTGTCTGGAAAAAGTGGTCGAGCACTCTTCTTGGTACCAAATCAAAACTCCGCATGTGCTGTACGTAAAGTCTCAAGTTGTCTCGACATGTGTCGAGTCGAGCAAATATGTCCAAGCGAAGAAATCCGCAAGTAGCCCCACCATGCCTCGCATTACGTTTGCGGATTTCTCTTGTTGTATCGAAGGCCGACGCTCGATAACTTTACAGCGAAACACTCCGCAAGTGACTTTGTGTATTTCTTAGCTGGAGTTGATTCCAAAAAAATCCGCAAGTGCATTTTTTAAGAAAAATTGTTTAAATAATTAATTTTTTCTTGCAAAAACCGAAAGAGCACATGCGTTTTACCCAAAAGGGATACTTGCATTAATGAAAATGTGTTCCTATACTAAAGTTCTTAGCATAAATGGTTTCTCCTGAATATCTCCGTTCAACTCAGAGAGCACTTACCTACCTTTTTAGTTTCGACGGCAGAATAGTTCCAAGCATAAGAGCTTCCTCCGACAACTGATTTGGTTAGATAATTTTTCCGGTGCTCTCCCATTTAATAAAAGATTTATCGGGATATTAGACCAAGTTTTAGACTTCAATTTTTAAAATTTCTAGCACACCTACATAATAAAAAAGATACTGAAGGCATTATTTTTTATATGTAGAAATTAAAAAATCAATAACTTTGCCCTTCTAAATGATATTTATGTAATAATGAAATCTCGTAGAGGAATTAAGGTACGTTACGGAAATTCGAAGAAATTATAATTCCAGACGATGTTCAAAATTGGTAAAGTTTCGGGCTAGATCAGATAAGAATTTTTTTCTGAAAAATCGTTTAAGATGTTATATCTAGTAAAAACAAGCTCTAACAGGCTGAATATGGTCAACTTTTTCAACTATAGTTTGTAATAAGAAAATTTTTTCATTTTGGGAATACAATTTTTAATATAATAGCGAAATGTACGGGTTTTGTCGAGATGAATCAACTGATCTATTTAAAAACCTCGTTGCATCCATTCCAAGCTGATTTACGACCACGTCGCGTTCGCGCGTTATCATGAAATGACAATAATTTAAATACACCATAAAATGGACGCAACCATATTCCTTTGAAGTATATTTTACCATATTGGACTACGGTTTGACACACATAGGCGATTCTCCATACAAAGGGAACTTTTGGAAAAAGTAAAATAAAAAAAGTGTTTTTAAATAATTGCTTTTTACAATAATTAGATGTATTAGTATCATAAAAAGAATTTCTAAAAGTAGTCACGCTTAAAATTTATTTCAAATGCTTCTAGGACTTTTTGACGTCATAAATTATCTACTTTCGTAAAACTATGAATCATTTTTCCAAAGAATAAAAAAATTTTCTAGAATTTCATTCACAAAACAAGAATTAACAAGATTAGAAATTGTTAACTGGTACAAGATAAAAAAGAAAGAATTTCACACAAATTTTTTAATATTTTTTTTAAAATAAAAAATTAGTTTTTCAAATCCAACAAATTTTTTTCAATCAGTTTATTCAGTGAATAAATTTATTTATTAATCAACTAAATATTAATCATCTTAACAGTAAAATTAATAATATCATTGAAACCTAAGAAAAACAATTATGTCGCTTGGACCTAAATATCAAAAAATAATAATTTACTTTTCATTGTTTAACATAATTCTACAATTATTGGTTAGATGTATCTTATTTTCTTTCGGTTCAATAAATAAACATAAAATATAATAAATTTTTTTAGTTTTTGAATTAGTAAACAAATTCAATGATATAAATAAGAAATCAACAATTCTTTCAACACTTGTAATCACAGCCTTTAATTGTTGATTGAGAGTAAAAGAATAAAATTTTATAATTCTAAAACGTCAAAATAGTGTGAAATTTCAGAAACGATATGACGTAAACATGGAGTGGACATAACCTTAAACGAAATTCAGGGTCGTAGTATCAAAGGGTTCATCAATGAAAATAAAATTTATTTTGCGTTTAGAATTACTGAAATTGTACTATTCATTCGTTGTGTTACTTACACAACCAAAACAAAATAATTCTTTAAATAATTTTCCAGCAAAATTTTATTAGACGGGTACGAGAATGGAGGTTATGACAATAGCTAACAACACAAAAAGTGATTCAATATATTGAAAACAAAATAAATCATAAAACCCTTTGGATAATTGTTTTATCTCTTTTTACTTGACATTTTTACAGTTGATTCCTTGTATTTTAATAAGAAATATGAGAGATATCATGAGGCATGACAGTGGTTACTAATAAAAATACTCAACGTTTTCCTTGCAGTTTTCGTGGTTTTCAAAGTAAGTACATACTTTTACTTATAAAACTTTGATGATATGATTAGCGAGAGATTTCTTCTTAAATTTTATCACAAACCCGGGCCCAGAAAATTAATCATAACAGTTAAACTATAGCAATATACCTATTGCCGTAACCTCCACAAAATTTTCGGATACAGCCATATTTTAATATATATTGTTATGTATATTATTGTTAAATTGAAATATTTAAGCTTAAAATTGTAGTTTGAGTTGCTTTTTAAGAACATTAATCATTAATTTGAAAAAGGTTTAGTTAACATTCACAATATGAATCTAAATTGTGCCTCGCGTATTTGTGGGCATGCTCTAAAACCGTTTTTCGGGTATTTCATGTTATTTTATTCTTGTTTATGCTTTTCTAAACCAGTTTTTTATCGCAAATCATATTATAAAGTTCTAAAATGAAGATTTTTACCGAGTTTCATATTAATATTACCGAAATTAAAATATTAAAATTTGCATCGTGCATACTTTATATTTCACGTTCCTCAAAATCGACACCCCAAACTCAGAAAAAACAAAGAATATATTACGTAATGCGCTAATATAAAATAAAAGTTAATATGATTCTCGTGCATCTGAGAACGTAATACATAATTTTTGTTAAAAAGTGCACATTTTGACCACCTTTACATGAATAGGCTTATTTTTTTGTAGAATCAGTTTAAAATGTCTTGCCACAGACTACTTGGTGACGCTTTCCTGGTCAAGAATATCAAACCATCGATTTTAATGAAACTAAGTGAACTTGTAGTGCCTTATAAGTAATGTTTTTTTGCCCAAGGATTTTTGAAAATTTTGAAAATTCTGTGAGTTACACCATTTTAAAATTTGAGGTCGACTTTTTTTAAATTGTAATATTTCCCACAATTTTTTCAGAATCTAATGAAACTTATGGGCATTTTCATTCGCATAGAATATACTTTTGTTTAGGAACAAATTGTTTTATCTAAAATATTTTTAATTGAGAGTCATGAGCAGTAGAATATGTCTTGCAGCAGATTTGGTAGTTATTGATCGTTATCAAGAAACGAAATTCTTTCGTGCCATCAATTGTCTGAGGTTTCGAAAAACCATCACGAAGAAATTTGTCATGATACTCATATTCCCTTGTGGTACAGAAACTGAATTTTACTTTTGGCAACTTTAAAAAATGCTAGTTTTACTTAAATTATAAGAATGTAATGAACCGGGGGCAGTATTGCAAAAATTCTGCTAACTTGGCCCTCCTTGATGCAATTCTAGAGACGAGAATGGGATAGGCATGGGACAACCATGGGCTAAGTATGGAAGAAGATTGCAGTAGTTCAGTAGACTTTTGAAAAAGTCATTTTTACTCAAATTATAAGAATGTAATGACCCGGGGTTAGTATTGCCAAAATTCTGCTAACTTCATCCTTCCTGATGCAATTATGGAGACGAGAGCGAGATAGGTATGGGAAAACCGTGGGTCAAGATTTCGGTGGTTCAGCCGAATTTGAAAAACGCCATTCTTACTTAAATTATGAAAATATAATGACTCAGGGTCAGCATTGCAAAAACTCTGCTTATTTTGCCGTCTCTGGTGCAATTATAGAGACGAGAGTGGGAAACGCATGACAAACATGGACTAACCATGGGAACCCTGCCGATGAAACGGCACTGAAACGGCACTGACCAGTGCCGTTTCAGTGCTGTTCCTAAAGCGCTACCTGCACCGTAAGTTCCCTATACCTGAGATCCTCTTCAAGTATTCATTTTAATTTTTAACCTTTATAGGACGGGGGTCTACTTGGTGGGTACCTATCACCACTACGTGGCGCGTCCTTAGGTTGCGGATAGAGGAAAGGCCCCTGAGGTTAAACACCCATGAGGTTAACTGCGAATACAAGAATAAGCAGTCGCGGACAGCCGATAGGAACCAGTCGTGGGTGTGGTGAGCCCACA